>JAQGBX010005986.1:0-13014 GCA_034698745.1 Megaphyllum sjaelandicum
TGGAATGGTATGAGAGCAGATTTCTACACTCGGGGCACCCGAGTGTACTCTTTTTGGACAAGTGGAATTCGCCATAAAAGAACGTGCCTCAGCACTGCCTCCGGGTACACCTCACCAATGGAATGAATGAAATGTCACGTGATATATGCATGATGACGAAAATCTGCATAAGGTCCATTGATCAGATTTGAAAGCCTGGTTGTTCTTCTTTGGATCTTTGATCGTTCGTCTTGTTCTTCTTTGAATCATTGATCATTCGTCTTGTTCTTCTTTGGAACGTTGACCATTCGCCTTGTTCGTCTTCTGAAGCTCATGTCTTCTTTGTGTCAAATTTTGCTGATGTTGAAGTATTGACATTTTGTTGCGCATATTAGCAGACACGTTTAACCTGAATTTCCAAACTGACCATGCATTATTCATCGATCCGGTCGCAAACATATGCAGGGACAGGAAGCTTACTCCAGGTGATGTGACCTAGCTAGCTTCTTATTGTTCCATAGAGCGTGCATTCTCCGAAACAAAATCGATGGTTTTCCATGAGAATGCCTCTTGGATAATTCACTGTATGTGGACCGAAAGTGGATGCTGCTTCGGCACAAAGGCATCAGATTCCCAATTCAAGTCATAAATATACGCTTTAATAAAGGAAGCAAAAATTACATCAAAGGAATGGCTGTAGGCCTATTGTAGGCCGAATAATTAGCACCGAGGGCCATTCACGCGTCACTACAATTGGAACAGCGCGAATGTGCAATTAACATTCACACACGGATGGAAGAAAATTGACGTCGTCCTACAACTGCATTAGATGAAATTGAATTCTGTTATCTCGAAATGCTTCGGGAACATCTTAATTCAGAAACGGGCAATGCCATGCAAATCCAGTTTCACACGTGGCTTTTTCGCTCAATCGAAATGTCATAGAAATGTGGGCGTTTTTAAAGAGTTTGAAGTATGGAGAAATCTTGGAGCTCAGAGAAGGCATCACTTTTGTTAATGTATGAACTGAGGAGTTTTACGCTGGTTTTGTTCAATTAAGAGCACTGAAAAAATCTCGATGGGGTTATTGGCTCGCATTTCTCAAAACTAGAAACTAGGCTGAAAGTCAATGATTCGATGAAGTTCATGATCGCTTGATTTTTATCTCTCATGGAATATAGTTTGCTTAGAAAGCCGAAGGAGATTTCGTAAGAATCTCATTATTTTTAAAACAAGGGAATTCTGAGACTAGCATACTGTACAGGCATACATGTATGTTTATGAAATTCATATGTACGTGAAACATATAGGTTTATTATAAGTTTCAAAACTGCTTATATAGGACGATTCCATAGGACGTGTGAAAAAAGGAATGCTATTGGGGGAATTTTTTTAGATCAATTAGCGTGTCGATTTTGCCCAAGTTACATTAATTCACTACTTCCAAAAGTACCATTAGCAAAGCATCTATCTGAGTAGGCCTATTAAACTGATTTATAAATGTTTTTATGAAAATTATTATTGTCTTTATGTGAAAGATTTTTCACGTAACATTCAGCTACACCCATGTCCTTATATGTCCGATTTATTTGTCAAATTATGTCCGAAAAAATGCCTGATTTAAATGTTCGAAAAAATACCCGAGTATTATAAACGTTAATTCGAATAAATGTGCCATTAAATGTCCAAAAAATATTCGATTAAATGTTCAAAAAATATTTCGAAGTAATGTCCGAAAAATAGATCATTATTAATGCATGACATCATCAATTAAAATTCTGATTACGTTATTTAGTAAACTTTTGATGACAAAATTCATGACATGTTTAGTCACGTCATTCATAAATTTCCATACGACTTGCTAAAGCGGCCATATTGGAATTTGGGAACATGACCCCAGCGCTTCCCATGCCAATAGTGATGCGACAAAGGGACAGAGCGGCTATATTGCTGGTAAAAATGGCACTCATATCGGGAGTAAAATGGGGTATAAAATGTTAGAACATGGGGAAGGTGTAATGTTTTTGGGATCATTAACCCTCCTAGTTTTTTCCTTGGTTGTTCAAAAGTATACGTGTAAAATTTGGTAGCGATTGGATGATTGGATCAAACGTTGTTGCAGAACTGACAAACATACCCAAAGTCTTACTTTTTTCTTCTTTATACAGGGTGTACCGAAAGACAGATGCCAAATTGTCAGGGTTTGTAGCTGTTGGTATGTGGAGCATAAATGCCCAGAGAACATGTGTTGGCAAATGTCTCCTTAATTAACACAAAAAACGGTGCTTGTTAGTGATACCCCCTCCCCCACTTCCCCTATCCTGCCTTCCATGATTGCATTGCACCGAAGTAATGCAGTGATGCCAAATGAAAATCTCAAGGGACAGCCAAGTAAATTGACATTTGTGCCCACATGTTCTTTGGTCATTTCTACTCCAAATACTACCGGCTATAACCCCATTCAATTTTCCCAATGACTTCCAATTCAACCTGTATACATTATAATTCTTTTATGGTAACTTCAACGAACCGAAAGAATTTACCATTAATTATATCCGGAAATCATTAAACCCGAATTAAAATAATGTGACCCAATAATGGGGTAAATTCTATTTATATATATATTTTTAGTATTGTTACACAAGAATATACATTATTAACGTTCACATGTACATCTACATAAAAATGTCAACAAACAGTTTAACTTTGTGAAAAATTGTCCGTAATTACCGTAAAGAACCCGTGATCAAAGACTCCAGAGCGTAGGGAACTTCTTCACATCCCCTTTCATCATTATCTATCCCAAATAGCATTGAAAATACCAAAAACCCCATCACTAAATGCAGGTTACTATTATAACCAGCATCACAATACCCGGAAATATAACCAAACTTCCTTTGCTTTTTACATCATAATATCCGACCTATCGTTATTTCCGGAATCGTTTTAAATGGATTCAGTATGTATATAGATGTTTAAAGTTATGCCTAAAACTTCGAAAAATTTTCATTTAAAACGATCGATTCACTGGTAGACAGACTTAAACATTGATGCCACGGGCAGATTACTGAAACTAAAACGATACCCTGAATGATGATTTAAAAAAAAAAAAAAACATTATGCGACGTTATTTTGTCATTCACAAAAATGGAAAAGCCATAGTAAAATCAAGGTTCTTTATTTTAGGTTTGTATGTACAGTTAACAAAGATATACGAAATCATTAATTGGTTAATTGTCAGTAATGGATTACAATCGCATTGAACATGCAGCTACGATCTACATAGGATATTACAATGAAATGAATGGCTCTGGAGACAATTCGCGAATATCTCTCACATGTCTGCGTGAAGTTTGTTGTTTAATTCGAATTAGTAGAATCACTTGGCTTTGGGCTGAAAATAATCAATCGAGATCAAGAGTTTTCTAGTGAGCTAATATTGACTTTCGTAGCCCTTCATAAACAGGCATGTAGTTCAGTGTACATGCATCATGTACTGTACATTAAACTTCAAAGAACTTGACATATCAGATACTGTAGATACAGTGTTAGGTATATGCCTGGCTTTCTTGAACATCAACATTGTGGCAAAACTATGGGAAATCTGCTTTCACAATTGATCAGGAAGTGACTTTGTGAGGAATCCATAAAAGCATAATGCGTCTCACGTAACATATTGCACGTCACGTTCTTGGTTTGTATGACTTTGAAATAATAATTATTTAGGATACAGCAAAAAATCCAATTAGAATGTCAAAGATCATCATAAAAAAGTGTTATATGCGCATTTTTTAGCCTATATATATACGTTTAATAATTATCAACCACAATGTGTTCGTACATGGAGTGTTCGCTAAGTTTCTGCAATCGTTTTTAGAAAACTGGCTGTGTGGATTTTAACGAAATTTTTAGAGAAATACATGCGTTTAAGCTAAAGCTTCCAAATCAGCATTTCTGACCGACACGCCATGGCCGTCCTTCTTTGAGCATACATGTATTTCACATCTGTCTGTCCATTTCTGAGCTTTTGAATCCCCTCATAGACCGAACGTTTGGACATTGCTTGGGCGGGCCTAAAGCATTTCACACATTCCTGCTCCTGAAATGCCTTTAAAAGTTAAAAAAAAACTAACAACATACCGTTGCTGAGCCAATATCTCCTCGGAGTCCATGTTCGCTTTCAAAATTTAAGAACGTACAATTTTTGAAACATATTCTTGTAATGTTGAAATGTGTTCAGGAATGATGGAAAAAATTTCCAAAAAATTTCATTGAAAACAGCGTTTGATAATTAAATGTCGTGCATTGTCAAATTCGACTAGTTTATACGACGTTCTACAAATTCCTAATTTTCTATACATGTTGCTATTTTAAATTGTTTGTATTTTAGAATAACACAGAGTGAATCATGGAATTCTCACGTGTCACTTACTAATCAATTGTAAAAGCATGTTATACAGCACCTAGCTGTTGTCATTTGGGTAATCGACGAGAGGTAAAGGGACACGTGACTCAACTTGCAAATCGCACTCAGCTTCAGAAGTGGCACAACTAAAAAAATAATTTTGAGTTTAATGCATAGTAATGCATCGCAGGGTAAAATAAAATAGCAATGCTGTCATTTAGCCGGTAAGCTCAAATGTGTCGTTTTTATTGAATATAGAAATCATTTATCTCGATTCAATACCGTCTTTAATCAGAAATTGAAGAGTTTTTAGCTGTCATTTTTTAAGCAGGGGTAATAGGTTTTTTTACTGTAAAGAATGCATGATAGCATGTACTGTATGTACATGTACAGTATATTGCGAAATTGAAAAATGAAAGTTAGCTTCACTTTGCGCACTATTTACCAAACTCTGGAAGCTCTTTTTGTTGGACCATGAACACGTGATTTGATTGTTATGAGATTTCTTTATGAATTTCCAACTAGGTTTGTCAGAATTGGTTATTCCGGCAATATACACATAGTATCGATCTTGGAAAGTTCATAAAAGATGTCTGCAATACCAAAACTTCGCAAAACCAACGAAAAGGATTCTAACAATACTTTTTCCAAATGGAAAAGTCCCAGCTATACGCAACAGACGTTGTTGTAAAATAAACATAAAAACTTGATTTAAAAATAATTCGTAAATAAGAAGTGCATGGCAAGTAATTCAAAACGAATGTTAAAGAAATGGAGCGTGAAGCTACTGATGTTTTAATAATTATACTCACAAAAATAGTTTTGAAACAACAGCTGCGAAGGTAGGGAATTATACATATTTTGCAAAATGAATCATTCCTAACAACAGGATTAAATTATAACTGACGTGCCATATAGAACGTATTTTCCTTAAAACTGCAACCTCAGTGCAGCAACACTGTGGGATACAATTTGCAGTACTCATCCGCAACTAGCTGTAGGTGGCGCTGCGATTGATTCTAAATATGAAATGTACATGTAGCACAGTGCCTGCGCTGTAATGCCTGTTATAACAATATCAGTTTTGAAAAGTAAATTTCTTAAAACCTCCACACAAAAAATACAAGCTCATGAATAAATATACATGTAATTATTTTACTTAGTAAAAATAAAATAACTTTACCAAAAAAAAGCTTACAATCATTGACTAGAAATGGCAGTTTTTACAACAAAAAAGGGCAATTTTTCAAAACTTGACAAAAAATGCCATTTTCTCGAACAATAGAACATTGTGGGGTGCAATTTGTTGCAATCATCCTTCACTAGCTGTAGGTGACGTTGCTAGTGATTCCAAATGAGGAATGCAGCACGTACAGTGCCTGTGCTGTAATGTCTGTAATAACAATGGCATTTTTGAAAAGTAAATAATTATTAAAAACCTCCCAAAAAAATTTACAATTTCATGAAAAAAAATATTTATTTTAGTTTTTATAAACAATAAAAAACGATAAAGTTTACTATGATTGGCTAGAAATGACAATAGAAAACAAAAAAGAGCACAGTTTTTAGAAATTGAACAAGAAATGTCATTTTTCCGAACGATGCATCTTTTCGAAAACACCCAAACAAATTTTTTAAGTAAAAATACGAGCTACAATGATGGGAAAAAGTACTTTGGGGATGCATTGAACAGTTTTTCAAATAAAGACAATTTTTAAAAAACAAACTTTTCCAAGAAAAAAAAATACAACTTTTTTAGAAAACGACAAGTATTCTAAATACATGAAGTTTTTTTTTAAAATTTAAAAGCCAGCACAATAAATTCGATTTTACTGGTTGTGTTTTGTATATTTGAATTTGCGTTAATGTCATAAATATGATTTTTTCACAATTTTCGGATTATCCAGGGTCTCGATTATCCGTGAATTCGTCATTTCTCACGCTCCTCCTGGAGAGTTTACTGTACATTCACATTACGCCTCGACCAGCAGGTCGAGTGGTCAAATCTGATAGCAATTTTCGAGAACACCAACAGTTCCTGATGTCTGAACTTTTTCTGTAAATGGCGGTTGTCCTCCCTAAAACACACGCGGCAAAGCGTTGACCAATTGCAACGTTCTGGTTCTCATTTACACTGTACACCATCCCTATACCATTGAACATCCGGGCACTAACGTGGAATTTTCTGTATACTACTTCATGGATACTTCTTAGTTGGAAATGGAATGAAATTCACACAGCAGCACTAGTCTTCCTGTCTCTGCTCAGTCTCCTGAGGAAAGATGCTGGTCCACGCAGCGACTGATTACGTAGGCAGTTGGTCGCTTGACCATTGTTATCCATGCAGACGACGTCGGTGAGGGTGTGGAGGGAAATGTGGCCCAGCCCGTCCCGCTCCACCCTGGACGTCTGGTCCGGGGAACGGGAGCAACTGTAACGGGGGTTTTGATGGTCCATACACGTGTTGCCTCGCTCACAGGTGGCGCTCTCAACATAATGGATGCCTGGACACCAGCGGAAAACTTTTTTAAATCCGTGGCGAAATCTGGCAGGAATAAACAAAGAAAAATAAGTTTTTAACAATTGTTTTCATGGAAGTTAATCTGTACACTGTATGAGCCTGACATGCTCAAAATGTGATTCAGTCAAACTTCGTTAAGGCAACATTTGTTCGTTTAAACCATAGTTTGTCTTGAATTCGTTTTAACGAAACCGTGAAAATTTAGCATTTCAAAATTTAGCAATTTAGCAACGAAAAAATTAAACATTTTTAAAAAATATATACCCAATAAGCTTGGATTAATAATTTGTTTAAACCATAGTTCTAGTTATCAGAAGTTTGATAAAACATTTTTAAACAATATGAAGTAACTCACATTAAAGAGAAAATAATATAAAAATGCATTTGAGTCATTTGACAATGTTTAGATCAGAACTCAATGCATTTCAGGATACATTTTGCATTATTATATGCATTTTGAAATGTATTTTTAAAACATATTCTCGTGCAATTCAAATGCATTTTCTGAAGGAATTTCTTTTCAATGTGGAACATGCTAAAAACAAATCGAAATGCACCTCATCTTGAATTCGTTTTAACGAAACCGTGAAAATTTAGCAATTTAGCGACGAAAAAATTAACAATTTTAAAAAATATACCCAATAAGCTTGAATTAATAATTTGTTTAAACCATAGTTCTAGTTATTAGAAGTCTGATAAAACATTTTTAAACAATATGGAGTAACTCACATTTAAGAGAACATAACATAAAAAATGCATTTGACATTAATGTTTAGATCAGAGCACTAATGCATTTCAGGATACATTTTGCATTATTATATGCATTTTTAAATGTATTTTTAAAACATATTCTCGTAAATGCATTTCATAATGTGTTCCCGTCATGGTATGTTCGTTAATGCATTTTAAAATCCAGAAATGCACTATAATAACGCAAAATGTATCCTGCAATACAGCACACTGTTCTAATCTAAACATATTTTCAAATGCATTTTCTGAAGGAATTTCTTTTCAATGTGGAACATGCTAACAACAAATCGAAATGCACTTCATCTGGAATTCGTTTTAACGAAAGCGTGAAAACTTAGAGGTTCGGAAATGTATTACATTTTACACTAAAATGTGTATTACATGTATCCGAATTCGTATTAAACGAAGAAATTAACCTTATTTAAAAATATACCCTAGGGCGGGGATTACAAATTACTTCTTTCTAACTACTTTGTTGGAAAACTATGGATTTAAAAGTTACAAAAGTATGGTCCCGATACAAATCGAGAATAGTAATCATAATAATATTCTTTATTTTTTTTAAAAAAAAATTCAGAGCTGAAATAATGAATAAAATTTGATCTAAAAATAAGTTCAAAAGATTCCCGATACAGTGTTTTCCGTTTTGTATCTCATGATGCAAGAAGTTCCTGCTGAAGTGGGTGCACAACCGTATACCCTTATAATTGGAAATTTTAGAAAACAAGTTCTGGATTACCCGGGCCAACCCCAATGCAATTTTTTTGTGTTATTTGCTCTTCTGTCAGGCTTTAAAATTCATTACATTTCTCAGATAATTTTTTTTAAGGAATTAATACATGAAAAAAGTCAATTTCATCTTTGAAATCCAATACTCGATGGATTAAAGAATGAAAGCACATCCAATCGCATATGAAATTTTAATTCAAGTTTCCATTTTTATCAAGGAATTGAACAGGGGATTAATGGCAGAGATCAAGTTGAAAACAAGAATATTTTCTTCTACAATACTGAAGCGTTATACATGTATGACTTCAAAATATGACAATTTTGGTGTATTTTATAATACTACATCCAAAATATACTTCGCAATACATTTTGAAATGCACTTTCAATGATTAAAATATATTTGTGAAGACGTTTTTAAATATTGCACTTATACACCAGAAAGGTCACCACATGTCTCAATTTGAGATATAACAAGTTTTAATTCATGGTGGTAACATAAGGCAGTAATTCTCCGTTTTTCGCATAACTTGGCAATTTTTTGGGTTTGTGTCACTTGAAGTTAAAGGATGTGATATGTTTCAAAACGCATGATAATCTTACTTATATTTAAAATTCAACATTAAAAAAACAAGAAATTATAAGACACCATTTGGGGTGCTGATGATATCGTCATCATCAGCATTTTACAAATGACACCAACGAGAATGTAATGAATGACGTCATTGGAATTGTAAAGAATGACGTCATTAGAATTTTAATGAATAGCGTCATCAGAATTTTAATGAATTGACGTCACTAGAATTTTAATGAATTGACGTCATAAGAATTGTAATGATATGACGTCATAAGAATTTTAATGAATAACTTTATAAAATTTTTAGTGAATGACTCCGTTTAATTAATGATGTCATCAGAATTTTAAATAACTACATCAAATTTTTAATGAATGACGTAAAAGTTTAATGAATGTTCCATTTAAGGACATTTTTTCGGACACTTTTCGTACATTCGGAACTCCAAAACTACCCGGCCATAAGCCGGGGCAATGCAGAATCCATATTTTCATATATGTTGAAATATATTAGCGTGCATTACCATACGTTTTAATCGAAACGTTGAAATTTCAAAAACATGTACATTAAAAAGCCTGTAAAGATTGGAACACTTAAAAGTACAATTTGTGCTATTTAATAACATATATTTTAAACTATATTTTTAAATGCACTTCTTTTCATTTCAATGCACAATTTGAAATAAATTTTAATAAATTCTATAACAATAAATTCATTGCACCAAATACATGTTAACGATTTATTTTAGAAAACTGCATTTCTGTTAAAAGACATATATTGAGTTCATTTTTAGATGTATGATGCGTGAGGTTTTCATGTTATTTTCAGTTTTTTTTGGGCAAATGACTACAATACCATAAGACGTTCATTTACCCCATAATTGTGTACAGACACCCATATAGTGTTCTTCATCTTTAGTTAATATTTACCTCGAATTCATCCAACAGTAAATAATCGGATTATACATAGAATTGCTCATTGCCAGCCAGTAGATGCTCAGGTAAATGTTTTGGATGTGTGGGAATTGGTTGATGGACTGGTCGAAGTAAACGGCGATGAAATATAGATGATAGGGCAGCCAGCAGACGGCGAAAATGAGCACCACCACAATCATCATCTTCACAACCTACATTAATAAGAAAAAGTTGTTAATAAGAGCTTTGTTGACTTAATCTCCGATCGAGGACTGTTCAATAAGTTCGATCACACAACCTCCCACATCTTAATGGAAATACCTTGTAATTAATTTAAAAACATATTTCTTATACAGTATGCACAATTTTTTACTAAAATTCATTTTCAATGATACATTTACTGTAAATATTAAAATCGATTATACAGGGTGAGTCATAAGTCCATCACCACAAAAATTTTTTCTTAACCGTTAGATATGTGAAAATTCTGATTGTGTCGTTAGATAGGTTGTCATGGGTGCTCCATCCATTGATAGTATTAACTTTCACCTAACACCATTTTTTCAACGAAATTAAAAGTATAATTTTTGAACCGTAACACCTAGAAGAAAACATTAAATTAGGAAAACGAAGAGTATGTGGTCAAGTGGTTTTATTTTTATTGGCAATTATTTGAAGTTTTACAATGTTTTAGAAATAGAAACTACACAATTGTTAGCTGCACTGCAGCACACTGGTGCAATGCAGTACATGTAGGTAGCTTTCTGCAGTACACCTTTGTACTGCAGCGCAGATAACAATTGTTTTTTGTCCCTATTTTCAAAACATTTAAAAACTTCTAATAATTGCCAATAAAAACGAAACCACTTGAACACATACAAATAAGCCATGCTCTTCGTTTTCCTAATTTGATATTTTCTTCTAGGTGTTTCGGTTCAAAAATTATACTTTCAATTTCGTTGAAAAATGCTGTTAGGTAAAAGTTAATACTATCAATGGATAGAGCACCCATGACAACCCCTTTAACGACACAAACAGAATTTTTACATCTCTAACGGTTAAGAAAAAAATTGGGTCGTGATGGACTTATGACTCACCCTGTATATTATTATAAATATTAAATAAAATGTCTATTTGTGGTGCGGTGCTCTCGTTTTCACTTTATTTACAGTGACTCAAACAATTGTTCACATAAATGCTAGTGTACGTTTACTGATTTCTCAAACTTCCAATAGACTATCATAAAAAAGTAAAACATAGAACATAAAAAGTGACATTATCTTTCATATTAAAATAAACAGCTTTCAAAAATATTTGAAAATAAAATGGCCGATAACAGTTGCCACAACATGTGAACGAATATTTTGCTGTTTTAAACAATTTCCACAAATTTTCCATTAGATTGAGGTCAGGTGATTGAGGGGGCCACTCCAACACCTCGATTTAAGCATCTTTGAGCCATTTTTGCGTACATTTCGCAGTATATGCTTGGGGTCATTGTCATGTTGAAATATCACATCACTTTTTTCAGTTCATATAGCTTCAATGTATCAATCAGATCTTCTTGTAAAATGGAACAATACAATGCTGCATTCATGATTCTGTTGATTTTAACTAGTTGCCCAGTCCCAAATGTTGTTAGGCATCCCCAAACCATCAGAGATTGTCAGCAAAATATTTGTTCACATGTTGTGGCAACTGTTATTGGCCATATTATTTTCAAAAATTGTTTTTTTTCAAGTTGTTTATTTTAATATGAAAGATAAAATGTCACTTTTATCTTCTATGTTTTACTTTTTATGGTAAAGTCTATTGGAAGTTTATGAAGTCAGTAAACTTACACTAGCATTTATGTGAACAATTGTTTGAGTCACTGCAAATACCACGATTAAAGCATATAATATACAGGGTGAGTTTTAAGTCTGATTTCATTCGATTATTTCGATTTGTGCTTGAGGTAGAAATCTGAGTTTTTGGTATTATGGTAATATAGGTGGGCGCTATCTAATGAAGCTATTTACGGTGACCTTGAGATGTAATATCAAGGTAATTGCGTAACCATCTTCTAAGCCGTAATAGTTAGAGCAACGCGTTCAATTACAAAGTTGTAGGGCATGGTGAAAAATTAGTTTAATGGGTGCATTGGCGATATTCCGTTTTCAATTTTCGCGTTCAAAAAACATTTTTGTTCCTGGCATGTTTCCTAACCTGCACCGCAGTTGTGAAATGCAGGAATGCTCGCACTAGAATATTCGGGGGCAGGATCAATTCGACTACAAATTAAGCATTGAAACTGGGTAAATTACGAAATGGCAACATTTACAATTACATTTATATTCATGTAAAGCACATCGTATGGGGTCAAGGTATTGCACTCATCAATGATTCTCCATTCGTTATTCACTCAGTTTCAATGCTCAATTTGTGAATTTGCCTTGCCCCCGAATAATATGTACGAGCTTTTATGCATTTCACTTCTGCTGTGCAGAATAGCAAACATGCTAAAAACTAAAATGTTTTTTTGGAACGTGAATATTGATTTTGGAATTGCGCAAATGCACCCATTAAACAAACTTTACGATTCCCTACAACTTTATGATTGGACATTTTGCTCTAACTATTACGGTTTAGATGATGGCAACGCAATGACCTTAAAGTTGCATTCCAAGGTCACCGAAAATATGCTAATTTAAAAGCCTGTCTTACCATAATACCACAAACACAATCCAAATAAAAACATGGTACTGGTTATAAAAATCACCCTGTATAGCCCACTGTAAATAGCACCGTTTGTCCCGTTAGTGCCCCTAGCTTAGCGAGCTATGATTTTTCCCAATACAGAAAAATCGGTGTTAAGTGAATAAAGCCATGATTTTCTTGGCCGGCCAATTCATTGCTCATCCTGAACGTCCGTGAACCAAACCAAAACCGAGCAAGGTGGCTAACAGGTTAGCACCCTAGTCTTGGGGCCGAACAAAGAATGAAAAATTTTAGTGAGTAAAGTGTGAGTAAATGCTTAAATGTAAGAAAGTACACAGCATCTTGCTCAAATGTGTACAATGAATGGAATTTTAGATAATGCTCATACTCTCACTGAGCGAACTTACTCACCCTTAGTGAGTTGGATGTTGAGTCAGGAATCAC
>JAQGBX010005987.1:0-13013 GCA_034698745.1 Megaphyllum sjaelandicum
GGTAGCCAATAGGAATGACGGATTTTGTGTGACCTACACATGCAAACGCACCTACAGGCATTCCTATTGGCTACCACTTAGCTTCTGCCACAACTGCTGGCGTCCCAGCACATGTCTGAGTTCCCCTATTGACAGTAGCGGTACTCAGGAAATGACAGCTGCACTTATAGATGTAAACGTAAATGCAGATTAAGCTCCGCCTGGCGGCGCATGTGCATTGAGCATTTCTATATCTTCGTTAACATTTATCGTGAGTTCGATTAAAAGTCGAACAAATGGAAGATCGAATTTAAGTAAGTTCGATTACAAACACATATGGCCGATCAAATTCACGATAAAGGACCTCCTGCATGCAGATTATTTAGTCAGCAAGCATATATCAAGTGACATTTCATTCATTTTACTGGAAAATCACCCGAAGGAGGTGACGAGGCACGTTATTTTAGTTCTGGATTCGACGAAAAGATGATCACGTGATGTAGCCCAATACATAACTGCATACGGTCCAATGTTAACGCAGAACAAAAAGTGCTTAGTGCGCATGCGCGGTCGCCAGTCAGAACTAGCTATACATTCTATTCTATTCCTTACCCTGCATCTACATCTACGTCATTTCCTAAGTACTTCTATACTTCTATTCATTCTATTCTATTCCTTACCCTGCAGTCAGTACATAGTAGCATGTTGTAGGGGGGATCATCCTTCACATTAATATCTATGTCATTTCCTGAGTACTTCTATACTTCTATACATTCTATTCTATTATATTCCTTACCCTGCAGTCAGTACATAGTACCATGTGGTAGGGGGGATCATCCTTCACATTAACATCTACGTCATTTCCTGAGTAATTCTTGTATGTAAATTGATATTTTCAGACTTTCAGTTAGCTTCTGTTACCCAGAAGTTAATGCTTAATTGGGAAGGCTAAAGATGGCAACCATCACTTTGCATGCTAAATACTCCAACGTGAAATCTCCTCGAAATATAATACTCAAAGCCAACAATTATTAACCACACGTGGTTCCTAAGGTATAAACTGTCCCCATAGAAACACCATTAATTATAAGCTGATATGGATTATACACAACGGAGTACGAAGACCACGTTTAGACCCTTGGAGACAAGCTTAATGCCCGAATATATCATTCAGTTGGCAATTATTTTTAATTAAACGAGCATGAACCACAATTTACGGCAAGTTGCTGGCGCCATATAGGGCCCAAAGTATAATCTGTTTGCATGAGGATACGCAAAACTATATATAAATAAAACTTGGCGCAATACTTTCTTCGAGCTATTTTGTTAAGGGAAATAACAGGAAATGAATGTGGCTTCGATTTTCATTTCAGAAAATAACGATGCAACATTTCCAGGTTTAAAGTTTCATTTAATATTCATGCATTTTCTTTGAGAAATGCAGTGAAGAGGAGTGTGGGATTTTGTGACAGATAAATCGACTCGCGTTTTCACGCACCTCCCATTTACGAAAACCCATGTTTACAAACTATTGCCCTGGTCCCGAAAATATCTCATAGATCTTTTGTTAATTATCGCATCGAGTTACGAACTAAAATTACATATTCTCCCTGTTTTACGAACTCACTTTCCTCATTCAGTGTGTATTCTACACACTTTTGGGAAGGGGGAATTTCCCCAAATTGATCGGATTTTGGACCATTCAAGTTGGTAAAAAGAGGAGGGAGGAAAATTTGCCTTCATTTAACTGAGGTTGACAACATTTGCATCAAAAACGATTTTGATAAAAACGATATGGTTGTGTTGTTCGTAATTTTTTAAAATCTTATGGTAAGTAAGTAAGTAAGTAAGTAAGTAAATTTATTGAGGAAGCAATAAGCCCAAAAGAAAATTAGAACGCAATAAATAAAAAAAAAAGAAAAAACAAATTCAAAAGTGCAAACGAGTCAATATACAGAAAACGAAGAAAAGAAAAATTTAGCCAGGTACATCCTGTACATGTCTGAAACATGACATTGTGCAAATAATCTTCTCATTGATTATAAATAAACTGAACAAAAGGCATAAATCAAGATACAAAAAACCAGAACAAGATCCGAATAGTCTTGCACACAATATGTCATGAAATTCAAGTTACTCTCAGTAATAAATCATATAACAAGAAGACAAGGTTCGTACTACAAAAATTATACATTGCGTAAAAGATATGGCAGAGATGTCCTCCATGAGAAATAGCAATGCTAGTTTATCCCACGGAAACATCCTTTGACTAATTCCTCTCAGCCCGAGGCACAGAGCGGCAGGTAGTAGCTCTGCCTCTTTTTAGTCAAACTATTTTGCTTAAGACTTTTCCTACCTTAATTTATATTCCATTTTTTGCCCTAATTTAAGGGAAACAGCCCATAATAAATTCAATCTCTGCTAATTGAAGATATGTAAATACTTCTGATTTGAACCTTCCTAACTGAATTGGAGCTCTAAAATGTATATTACTCAATAAATGATTATACATTTTTACACCAAAATATTGAATGCTTCTTTGGCCCAATTGAGTACGTTTAAAAGGTACCTGCAACAAATTCCTAGTGCAAACTCTAGTATTATGACTATGCGCCACAGTGTCAAGTGAGATATTGTCTACATAAATCATTCCATTAATGATTTTAAAAATAAAGATAGAGACTTTAAATAATATCAATTGGTAGAGTGGCAACACATCAATAAAGCGGAAGAGAGGCATTGAGTGTGCTTGCCAATTCGCAAACGTTATTATTCTGATAATTCTTTTCTGGAGAATAAACAATGAGTCCAGAGTTGTTTTGGATGCAGCACTCCAGGCCTCTATACAATAAATTAAATGGGGGTAGACGAATGCAAAGTATAAGGATCTCAGTGATTGAAAAGTTAAATGCCTTCTAATTCTCATAAAAATACCGATGAAAGGCAGTAATCTTTTTTTAATGTTAGTTATGTGGGCCTTCCAATTCATAAACTCATCCAGAAGAACACCTAGGTATTTGACTTCCTGGGATCTTTTGATACTACTTTCTCCCATCTTTAGTGTGTCCCAGTCATTTACATGTTTCCTGGAGGAGTGAAAAATAGTAAAACATGACTTTACAGAGTTCAAAGAAAGCTTGTTTAATTTAAGCCAAACAGACACATTTTCCAATTCTTCTTCCAGAACCTTAAAAATAATACTCTGATCTGAGCCACTTGCATACACATTAGTATCATCCGCGTATAAAGTAGAATGTGCTATCTTCCGGCTATTCGGCAAATCATTTATGTAAACAAGGAACAGGATTGGGCCAAGGATAGAACCTTGTGGGACCCCTGTTCTAATCATTTTCAGTGGCGACTTGCTATTTCCCATAAAGACTGCCTGGTAGCGCTCCTCCAGGTAACTTTTAAACAACTGATTCGCATGCCCCCTTACCCCGTACCGGTCAAGTTTAGAGATTAAAATCTCATGGTCTATAGTGTCGAAGGCCTTAGCCAGATCCAAGGAAACCATCACTGTAATCACCAGCATTTTGTTCACTATTGAAACTAGAGGAACTGTTAGAAATTGAGACAATTGACCAACCATAAGCGTGCTGATTCCGTCAATATCTTTTGTAGCCTTTCTCAATATATTCAGGATTTCAGCATCATCCACATTTGCAAGATAAAAGGACTTGGAAGATCTATCAAGATATGCACTAAAACTTTAAATTCCTCTATAAGTAATTTTTTACTTAATGTTTTATAACAGACCAGAATCCTGGGCGATTCGGTGTTATTGATTTACTTCTAAGAACAAAGAATCACTTACCAGAGCTAGCGGTACACAAACCCAGAGTACATCATCGGCGAACACGTAGAAAAGATGAAGGAAGGCTGGGTTCAAACCAGAATCTGGAATAGACTGAATGCACATGTCTGAAGTGAAGGTGTTCGTTATGAACACGGGCACTGAATCATCACTGGACACTAAAATTGGCTCTGAAATGTCCATTTTATTATTTTGCCTTTTAGGTACAAAACATATAAACGTATGAAAATATGTGATTCAAACCGAAATAAAGTTTTCTATAAAATCTCTTGAGGTATAACAATTTCTTGCCAATTTCAGGCGTAATCACAGGTATAAAAAGGAACTTGATGACAAGTTAAAAACCATCATAGACAATTCTCATGCAAAAGCGATATCTACTCTACAGTTTTGGTAGGGTGAGAATGACAAGAAAATACACTTAGGTAATCATAGAAAAATATTGCACGGTAATAGGCTTCAATTAACGTCCTCCTTCACTACAAATCCTGAACAAGCGTATCTCAACTATCTTAAATCTCCAAAATTTAGAACTCAACAATCATATCAGAATATCTACTTCCAAAGACGTGCGACAAAAAGTAATTTTAACAAATCTAATATACGAAATCACCATCCAGAGAGGTAATTAGTACTCTTTAAGAGAGTTACGAAAGAGTGATCAAATCACATCCAAATAATCCATCACATGCAAAAATGGAATAAATACATATAAAATAGCATATTCACGTGATAATGTGGGGACATCAAGGTCCAACATAGTAAGGTGGCAACAAGATGAAAATGAATATTTCCTTTCTGATTTTTCTAGTCCTTTTTTACAATACAGGAGGGCCGAAATTAAGTCTAAAAATTATGAGCAGTCTTTTTGAGGAGAACCTTCTTGCACAAAATCCTCGCTTCTTCTCTCTGAAAAAGCGTCTCTCTCTTCTTCTTGTCACTTCCGTTCTTTTCTTCTTCTTCGTTTTCATCTTCTTTCATCTCCCTTCGTTTTCCGCCTCCACACCTGTTTTTCCTTCTTCATCCTCCTTCCCACCTCCCTTGCTGCTCGCAGGTTCTATTCATCTTGTTGCGTTTGATCAAGCTGCCTTGGCTTGTTTGTGTCTGGTGTGGGGTGTCTGATAAGTTCTCGTTACAGTTTCCTCAATCTTGGAGAAAAATATATTAAAACTATTTACGATATCATTTTCACCTTCCACCACAACTTCAGACCCATCTTTGAGAACCCGGACTTTGGTTGGCAAAACACAATCACGTTTGTTCGGTTCAGTAATTGATTTACAGCCTTCCATTTCTTTGCTTGATCATTCCCCGCCAGTGCCAGCTTATCTTGGATATAATGATCTTCGGCAGTTCTTAGAATTGACGTAAGTACATTTCGATAATTTCTATAATTGACCGAAGCAGTATGATCCCTTGGTTTACTTAGTAGTCTTATATAATCTATTTGTATCCTTAATACAGTTTAATATGTTATTAGTTATCCACAGCTTTATAGGGACACTATAATACAAAGTATTTTTATTTGATTTTGTGACAACTCATGCCCCCGATTGGGGCTGGTTATCGAGTTAAATCCGTAAGCCGAAGAAGTGCAACATTGAAGTAATGGCACACACACTTTATTTCTCCTTTAAACTTGCCCACGTAAGATCCATTATCGCACAATATCATCGCACAATCATGCTTCCGACAATCTACAATTACGTAATCCATAACAGACTTAGGACTCCCATTCCCCAGCCGGAGGGAGAAGACGGAGCATCCCCGCAGGGAGCTCCTACTCGTGACTACGCCAAAAGACGACTCTCCGAATTAGCCAAAATGCTCCCACAATTACCATAATGATCACTATTAACATCAAATTGCATTTCGTGCATTCTTATGACTAAGCAAAGTTCACTATTTCATTATTCACGATGACCTTATGACCCGAAGGTCACTGGGTCATCACAATTTTATGACTCTAGTAGAATTGTGTATAACACCCTTAAAAACCTCAAGAAAAATATAAGCCCGATCTGGGCATTGCTCTTCAATCACACTGTCCCAGGTCATCTCTGCCATATCTTGCTTAGCTTTAATGTAGTCAATGAATTGGAACTGACTTATATCAACTGAACATCTAACTAGTGTCTTGGAACCCAAACTAATAAAAAATATAGCATGATGATCAGTTATATCCAGATCCGTAACCCCAGTTAATACATTAACTTGATTATTATTGATTAGTACATGGTCCAAAATGGGTTTTGTGTCATTTGTTTCCCTAGTAGGGTATGTAATATATTGATGGAAACTATTTTCCTAAAGTATTTCCAAATAAGATCCGGCTTCTTGACACTTTAAAGTGTCAATATTTATATCACCCATAACAAAGCATGCTTTATGTTCACCATCAATTTTAGAGGTTACTTCTATGATTTTAGCATTAAAACTACTTATATCAGTTCCCGGAGATCGATATATTACCCCAATAACTGCCTTTTTAGTAACTATTGTAGCCCCATCCTAGGTAATTAGATTAGTTTCACTCTCAAGTTCCACCTCAACCCATACATTTTTACATTTGTCAAGACAGAAGTTTGTCTAATCTTTCTACGTGAACTATAAAATCCTTAATGTATAAGGCAACACCTCCATGGTTTACAGCAGTATCCAAGGGAGAGGTTCTAACATTTACATATTGCAGATAGCCCGTCAAGTCATATAAGTTCATTTCCCTACTAGTCTTTAGCCATGTTTCACTTAATCCTATGCAAGAGAATTTCAGTCCAATACAAGACATAAAGTTTACCAATTCATTAAAGTTATGTTTCACACTCCGAATATTTAAATGAAATCCTGCAAGAGATCCGAGATTATTAAGGGCCATTACTTCTTGGAGATCATTGATACAATACCGCTTACACAAGCTGGGAATAACTGAAGCTATATCTGTGTCTGCAGTATTAACCATTTCAAATTAGAATATAAACAATGGATACAACCAGAGACTCTCTTCAATCACCAGTTGTTCGACTAAGCTTGTGCAGGGTCTCATCACAGATAAGTAGAGCATTCGATGACTCCTCCTTCTTCATGTAAACTTTCCCATTTCTCGTCCAGACGAACTTCCACTTGTACCGTCTCTTATGATCGAGTGCCAGGGCAAGAAGCCTCCTGCCATTTGGTGTTAGGTGCTCATTTACGAAAACTCGTTTGACTTCTCCGCTGAACCCTAGGTCCTTCGTTGTAATTGGGGGTCTCCTGGACTTGCACCGTTGATAGAATTCGTCACGCGTGCACTGGAACTTGAACTTGACGATAATGGGTTCTGGAGCTTTTGATTTTGTTGGAACCCTGTGAACCACATCTATTTCAGCTACATCCAAGTCCAGCGAGATCAGCTTAGCCATGGTGGCAACTATGCTCCTTAGGTCTACCTCCGTCTTCGGTACCTCACGGATTTCCAGATTCAGTCGCCTTGAGTATTGTTGGCTCAGCTCCATCTGATCTTCGACCTGCCTAACCTTGGTCTGCAACTCCTTCTGACCAAGCGACATCTCATTCACCACCCTCGTAGCCTCCTTTGCCACTGATTCTACATGGTCGACTCGCGGCGTGAATGCATCCATCATGTCGCTCAGTCCCTGCAATGACGTCTTGATAACTCTGACGTCTTCTTGGAGTGGCTGCAGGCAGTCGCTGATCCAGGATTTCATTTCGCTCTTAATGGCACTCAAGGATAGATGAACAATTTCGTTTGCTTTTCCATCATTTCTGGATTCACCTTCTTCCTTTTCTGCATGGAGTTGGTCCCGATCTTGCGGTGTGGCCTGCTGAGCAACTTGCCTGCCCTCCTTGCAGCTTTTGCATTTCCATGTATTTTTTTTCTCGGTAGATAACTTCCTCATATTTTTCTCCGATGAACCGCTGCACCCCTCCATATGAAAAAATTTCCTACAATCACTACAAGATATACTTGACTCAGCCGGGGCCGGCTCCTCGCAACGGTGGCAACGAAAGCACTTCGAAGTAGACATTGCAGAAGATTTGTTTTAACACTTGACAATTTGATTTTTTAGTGCACTAGATGATTCCCCAGAGACGCTCTTTACACGTGTAAATTTGGCTCGTTGGTACACAGAATTTCAGAATGTCCTAGCCATTCATTCGCTTCACGATTCGGTGAAATAGATGGTTAAATTTTATTGGAAGATAGTCTTTGTCCAATAAAAGGTCAGGTACTTATTTCCAAATCATAGTAGGCCTAGCCTCAAATTAATCACAGCCAAAAAACTAGCAGCAACGATTAAATTCAACAGCAAAAAGTGCAGGCGTGAAAAAAGCAAAAAACAATCGGGGCAGTAGGCATAGCGATTTTAGCGGAGAATAGGCCTAGCTTCGAATGGCGGACACAGTCAATTTGTCGAAGTACGGGCGGCGAACAATTTATTCCAGCGGTGACGAGAAGACGGCAAAAAAGCACGTCAAACGATGGCCGGACAGTGGCGATAACGACGCAAAAAGGCAACGACGAAAAATGCGAGCAGAGTAATGTCGAAGGGAAACCGACGAAAGGCGAGCAGAAAGCATAGCGTTTCCAACAAAGAGTAGGTCTAACTTCAATTTCCTTCATAAAAATTCTCTGTATTGTGACCAGTTAGCACCTGTCTATTGTAAACAGTGACCAGTGTGTGTTCTCTTTTTTGCAATTTTTAAATTGCAAATGTACCTTAAAAAGTGACCAGATAACGGATGAGTCACGCTACATCTTTTTTAACCCTTGGACATGATGATTCTGTACTTTTGTGGTTTTGTAGTTTTTTACTACGTGTATTATAATCTACATGTATAAGTGCAGTGTACATGTGCATTATTTTAATTCAATTCTGGCATTCTTTGTATAGTGACCGCCTGTGTACAGTGACTAACATAGCATTTGTTTAGTGGTCACTCTTAACAAGTTTTACTGTACGTCAATTATGCCCAACCAAATGTTCTCGTGTGCAGAAATAGGTCAACGTTAAAAATCCACAAACCAACCAACTAACCAAGTGACGATCATGATCACCTTCACGCTTCCTATGAACATAAACGATAACGCATTACTGACATGTTTTGCATAAACCGATAATCGTATAAAAAAAATCCAAATGGAAAAAGTTTCCAAGAACAAATTGGCAAAATTTCAACCATTTTAGAGGACATTTTTACAAAAATGTAGACTTATTCCGAGGATAAATCCGATTTTCAACATTTTCCAACACAAAGTATGAACATTTTTAACAGCTTTCGAGTACAATTGTGCAAATTTCAACAGATACCGAATTCAAATTTGTAAAATGGTTGAACGGATTTGCATCCGCAAATTTAAAAAATTCTCAAAATGTTTTCAGTATAAATTTTTAAATTGCTCTTAATACAAATTTGTCAAATTCTCGTATTTGATCTTTCCCGCTAATTTTGTAACATTTTTCTCAGTTAATTTTTAAATTTCTAAAAATTGTCATTAGTAAAGCTTGCTAAATATTGAATTGAAATTGAATTCTGAATTGAATTGAAATATTAAATGTCGAACTTGCAAATTATGTTTAACATTGTCCTATGTCAATTTTTGCATCGTCCACGGTTAGCAAAATATCTTTAAAAAACCTGGAAAAATCGGGAAAAAGTTGGAAATAAAAATTTCTAACTCCTGTATAATGTTCTCGTAAAAAATAGGAACTAACTTTTATAGTGCCTACAAGGGAGCTACAATGTCAGATAAGTTTGGGATAAACTTCCCAAGTCATCTGCAAGCCGATACAAACGACTTGACTTCAATGACATTCTTGGGATGTTTCAAGTCTGGGATTGCCTGTATTTTTTGCATTTGGACGGACACCATCTTCTGAAATCTGATGTCCCAGAAGTGGCACCTTGTTCTTGAACAAGTGACTCTTGGAACGTTTGAAGAAAACATTTAACGAGATGATCAACTTGAAAATCTGTTTCAAGTCAGATAATGTTTAACAAATCTGTGTGCAGATGAAATCAAACCATCTTGGTAGATTCAATTTAATACATTCTTAAGTTTTGACATCATATTACGGAGATTTAGCAATGCTACCGTAATAGATACGGTAAAGTTATCGTGACGTCACCGCGCTTATGCGCATGCACATGTGACGTTTCACACGGTATAGCAGTTTATCGTATCATTGCCCCGTTTAAGCAGGGCGTTACAAGCATTATGGGCCATTCAAAAAGGACGTCCTATATATGCGGTGTCTTATTTTGGTAAAGGGGGCATCCAGAAATGACGGAACGCATTTAGGGACTTGGGGGGTATGCTGAATTTGTGACCGTAGGGGGGGGGTAGACTGTTATTGTGATATCACGTTTGTATACCTTTCAATGATAAATCAGTCCGCTACAAGGTTTATACAAGGTTTATCCAGTGCTCCATGTAAAGTTTTTTTAAATACTTTAAATGGTTTTCACATTTAGAGCTAGTTGCACCAACATAGGTTATGACTCTAGGGAATAACCCACTGCGTAACTCTAGGTTAACCCACTGTTGTGTTGCAAACGCACGGGTTAGGTTAAAAATGAAGAGAAAGGATGACTCTAGGGAATTGCTCGTGCACATGGAAGCCAGCATGTGCAATCTGGCAGCTTTTTTGAAAATTAGTTCCATTTCTGTGTTCCATTTTGGCTTCGTAAACCTGGGGCTATTTCATCGAGAGTTAATTGGTGCAACACAAACATTTAACCCTGAGGTTAACCTGGAGGTAAATTTTGACCCAAGGTTAGTAAACCCCAGGTTTTTACCTCTGATGCTGCAAACGGCCCTTAATGCTAAAAGGTAAACTTTACATTTTACATTTTCATTGGTCACACAAGGTAAAGCAGCATAATCAAATGAAATGCAAATAAATGCACTTACTCCACATAATCTGTAGTCCCATGAGGAGGTGGATTTTTGGAGGTACTTCTTCACCTTTAGAAGTACTGAATCCTGTGATGGGTTTTTTATACTCATCCTTGTCATGCCTTCCCTGCAGGGAGGATTTTTGAAGTAAATTTCACACAAAAGAATTATTTTATAAAATACTTACTGGTTTTAAATTGGAATGGTCGTTTAAAATGGGCAGACTTTCCAGTGGCTCGTGGGTCACTGCAACCTCCCTTTCATCCTCTTTTGTAGCGGAGCTGAGGATTTAATGTAGTTTGGCTTATTAGTCACACAAGGTAAAGTAGCATAATCAATTGAAATGCAAATAATTGCACTTATCCACATAATCTGTAGTCTTAAGTGGACTTGGATTTTTTTGGAGGTACTTCTTCATCTTTAGAAGTTCCTGTGATGGTTTTTTCTACTTATCCTCGTCAGGCCCATTTGTGTCACCATTTAATCGAACCTTTGATACATTTCCTTTTTAGTGTTTTTTGTTTTGTGCTATGTATAAGAAACTTCTGACTGCTGTAAACGGCGTTGCTATACGCTACTGTTGTTTATATATACTTACAAAATTCCCCAATAAAATTCCGATGTCATCTGTTTGACCACTGACATTATCATGTCGGGTTACCTCGGGTCGACATGACCTCGGGTCATTCCTGACGACTTGAAAGTTTGGTTTTGAAACATGCCACCAATTTTTCAATCTTGGCAAGCAAGAACTTAAATTATTTCCTACATACATGTAGGAAAAAATAAATGCAGTTGCCAAATAAATTGTAGTAGGCCGCATTTATGCGCGTAAAGATTCAATAAGATTAAATTTTATTTCCAACTTCTCTTTCTGTTTACAAGCCGGCTGAGTTATAAAATCAGTCGGCCTTGGTAATTTCTTATTAAAAAAAACCTTATTCATCCAAAGTAACGGGATGATTAAAATCACCCTGTACTAACCGATCGAACTCGAATCTATCGATAAAAGTATGGATTTTCCAGTATATTTTTTTTACGTAGATATTGCTACGTTTTGAGATGAGCTCTGTTCGTTACAGGGTTTAGCTATTATAATATCAATTTTGTTCATATACATGTAGGCCTATATCTAAAAATGTGGAATTTTTTAAAATGAAATTTTAAACTCGTTTAATTAAAGTGGGCAGCATACCCAAGAAACAAAACTCCGGCAGCCCAACGCCGGCCTTCCGGCAGCTTGCCGCCCATTCGACGTCGGGGGGACGTCGGCAATCATCGTTTCCCCGACGTCGAAATGTCGCACGGCCTGACGTCGGGCCGTGGGGGCGGAACGACGTCGGGCCGCCACTTTGGCTCGACGTCGGGGGGACGTCGGCAATCATCGTCCCCCCCGACGTCGAAATGTTGCGCGGGTGGACGTTTACCCGCCCATGCGGCCCGACGTTGGCCCGCCCCCACAGCCCGATGTTGGACCGCCGTTTCGGCTCGATGTCGGCCCGCCCCTACGGCTCGACGTTGGCCCGTAACTTCGGCTTGACGTCTGCCCGTCCCTTCGGCTCGACGTCGGCCCGCCTCTTCTGCTTGACATCGGGCCGCCGCTTCGACTCAACGTTGGCCTGCCCCTTAGGCTCGACGTCGGTCCGTAACTTCAGCTCGATGTCGGCATGCCCCTTCGGCTCGACGTCGGCCCGCCGCTTAGGCTTGACATCGGTCCGTAACTTCGGCTCGACGTCGGCATTACCCTTCGGCTCGACATCGGCCCGCCTCTTCTGCTTGACGTCAAGCCGCCGCTTCTGCTCGACGTCGGGGCGCCGCTTCGGCTCGACGTCGGCCCGCCTCTACGGCTCGCCGTCGGCCCACCCCTTAAGCTCGACGTCGGCCCATAACTTCGGCTCGACGTCGGTCCGTAACTTCGGCTCGACGTCGGCATGCCCCTTCGGCTCGACGTCGGCTTGCCCCTTAGGCTCGACGTCGGCCCGTTGTTTCAACTCAACGTCGGCTTGCCTCTTCGGCTCGACGTCGGCCCGCCGCTTCGCCTTTACGTCATTCTACCGCTTCGGCTCGACGTCGGCCCACCCCTTTGGCTTGACGTCCGCTCGAATTTACGGGCCACTTAATTTTGGGTTTAGAGAGGTCCTCACTGTAGGTGAGGGAGGGGTCACTAGAAAGATGCTGTACAGGGTGCGCATAAAATTAAAATTTAAAGGCTGACGAACAAAATGGCAAAAGTCATCTGGTTGTCGATTTTGAAAATTCTTTCGGTGTTACAGGCTAGAGGAATGCTGTAAGCACAAAACGCACTTTCCAGATTTTTGA
>JAQGBX010005988.1:0-13013 GCA_034698745.1 Megaphyllum sjaelandicum
GAAATGAATCGATAATAGGGGGCTTCGAATCGGATCAGCGAGGGCACGTACTATACGAATTCAAGAGCACAGCTATACATGTATAAGCGTGAGCGCACCAATCATGCAGCTATACATATACAGTAAATATTAGAGTTAATATTTCATCTTTTACTCCCCTTCTAAGAGCGTATATTTCATCCGATGTACAGTGAAAGCCGCTTAATTCGATCACGTTGGTTCCAGCGATTTCGATCGAAATAGGCGATGAATGTCATAAATACGCTGAACATTGAACTTACCGAAATAATCTGTGGCTAAAGTGCAGTTTAGCAACATAACATAAAATTTAATAAAAATAATTGTTTCTACTACAATCAAGTGTCCTGATTTCAAAACTAAAATTATTTTTTGTCGGAAAGAAAAATCCCGCCTTTTTTATGATTTTTAAATCACAAAAAAATGCATCCGGTGCCATGCTTCAACCTTCGCTATGGCGTTCCAAGATGGCGGACATAGCGTAACGAGCCACCGGGCGTAAAGGGCTGTGGAGTCTCCCAAATAAGGAATGACCTCGATGACGTCAGGGACGACGGGCTCCATTGGTCGGTCGAGCGCAACGTAAATATTTTGCTCCTAAAAGACCCCCTGGAACCGAAATTTATCTCGTGCGGCAACAGCGCCCTCTATGTCCCTAGGGCAATTACCATCAACTTACGGACATACTTCTCCAGTCTTTCACGCAACCCACCAGACGCTTTCGTATCTTCGAACGCGTGTTTAACATTTGGGTCCTGTGTCTGACTTCTTTTTTTTCTGGTTTTTTTTTTGGGGGGGGGGGGATATGGGTGTGGGGGATGAAAGCAACTAGGCGCATTTCGAAGGCTTGATAGTCGTCCACCTTAAAATTCATGAAGGTATAAAGCGATGCTGCGTCTTCGACGCCGATGTGACGCGATAACGAAATCAAAGATGGCGGCCGAAAAATCGATACGTCGGATGTTACGGACCGGGCGATGGCTTCCGGACATGACGGCGCGCGCGAGAGGGTCATCCATAAATCGTCGGCACTTGTTCTAAAGCATCCGGTTCACCACCGGATGCAAAAAATTAATAAACGAAAGGTGGTGCATACTCCGGAGTACAGTCCAACCTCGTTTAGACGAATCTCGAGAGACGTCAAATTTTGTTCGTACATGTATTATCAAAAGTCGGACAAACCATGACCTCTGTAATAAGAACTAAAGTTTCATCGATGTTTGGATGAAATCCTACTCCATGCGTATATGAATGGAAAGATGCTGCAACTTTCATCGGGAAATTCCCCGTTATAACGCACCTTTTTTCAGGTCGTCTAAAGTTCGTTTTAACGGAGGAACATATAGCGTGTTTGCTCTAAAACTCGAAAATGCATTTGTTTTAGCCGGAAATTTGTAATATCCGAATTCGAATTTCGTTTTAAACGAATAAATTAACATGTTCGGGACGGGGACGAACTGCAATCATAAATTCGTAAAAAGCGAGTTCTTCTTCTCGATGAAGTTCCACTTTTTATTTTAAACTCCGCATTGATGTTTCGGTGCTTTTGGTGAGATATTTGTGTAAAATCCCGTAAATTATCATATCTTCTCCATTTTACCAATCTTAAGTTACACGTTAGATGATATTATACAGTATATTATACGGAGCCGTATCTTTGTTCGTGGCGTGAAAGGTCCCCCAAGCAGATAACCTCGTATAGTTTTATCAACTATTTTAATCAGCGTGTTGTTTAGAGAGTTAGACCATAATTTTGGAAAGGGCTTGTCCACGGTGTGTGTAGCCCTCTCTTTTGTATCGTTATCAAGCGAGAAAGTCTTCTTTATTGGGTCTTAAATCGTTGAACTGAAAACCATTTCTTCATTCGTCCATTGTTTTTTACTTCGCGCTGTAGCGTGTTTGCTCAATATTTCGTTTTTCGCCGGTTGAGTCTTAATTGTGATTGTTGTTTTCCAACTTCCTTCGACGAGCATTCGGGCGTCATTGCACTCTGTCTTTTTCGGACTATTGCAGCGTGCAGGACTCCCAAATTTTCGGTTCATTTCGTTCTGACGTTTTGAAGCAATCTTAAGGCTGATAGACAAATATACGAACGGTATCATTTCGATATTAAGTCCACTATAGTCTCAGGATTCGGACGAAACGCTTCTTCTCCGCATATGCCACCTTTTGCCAAATACGATGGAACCTCGTTAAGAAGAACTCGCTTTATACGAATCTGTGATAGCATATACGGTATGAACTCATTTTCATTCATCGTCCTTCGCTTATGACGAACTTCTGAATTCGGATATTACAAATATTTGGCCAAAACGAATAAATTCTAAAAGTGTTCGAACATTCGTTAAAGCAACTTTAGATAAGATGAAAAAAGGTACGTTATAAACAAGAATTCCCCGAGAAATGTTGCGTTACCGTCCCGTACTTGGGGTAATTTTTAATCCTAACTTCGATGGAACTTTATAGTAGTTTTTATCGTTGAATTCATGGTTTGTTTGACATCTGATAATACGAACTACGGTTAAAAAGAACAAATGTCGAGGTCTCTCGGGGTTCGATCGACCGTAAGATGTTTTCTCGACTTCTTGTTTCGTAAGTTTGCGCTATCTTTTACCGCCCATAAATCGGCGGCCATCTTGCATTTTCTGCTCCCAAAACTCGTTTTCAATTGTTTTTCCTCGTCGCCGCGAAATGAATAAGTTATTGGCGAGTTTTATCATTTATAAAACGCGTTATAAATCTGGCGGAAGATTCAGATAGAGGCGAAACACAAACTAGAGTTCAGACGAGTCGTCGTCTCGCGGATAGATTTGTGTAAAAATATTATCAAGGGGGAAGGAAAACCATTTATCTCCCGTAAAGGAACGTTTTTAATGTGTTTTTTGCAAGCTTTTTCCTCCTAGAATACGAGCTATTGTAATTCAAAAGTATTGAATTTTATCTCCCGTATATATATATTGAGTAACACGTTTCGTTGCTCGTATCCTTCGTCTGACAACATTGATTTAGAAAGTTCTCCGGGTGTAATACCGATGGCGAGGAGACGTGGAGTTGTTGCTTTCGGCTTTGACATTTATTCAAATCACCATCATCGAGTCTAATATAAATGAGTGTGGATTTCCCACACGGATTTGCTCGATCGCTACGGCGCTCCACGCTCCGCCACATTTTAAATGGATTAAAGGGGGCGCGACGAACCCCCGAACCCCAGTCAACGAACAAAACGCCTCAACTTGTAAATCATTCCACGCCTTTCGGTGATGAGAAACAAATCGAAAAAATCAAAATCGAAGAAATAAAAATTACACGCTTAATTCCCGGATGCGGCTAAAACGCTCCCGAGTAAAACTTTCAGAAAACGTTCAAAGTGATAAATAGGAATACGCGCGAATGATAATTCGTAATTCGTTTAAAATTTAAAATTCATTCGTTTTAGCCGAAAGTTTGTAATACCCGTCTTAGGAATTAAACGAAGAATTTACATTATTTGGGCATACCCAGAGAGGGACGGGGACTGACAATAAGTTCGTACAATCAGGAATTTGAACAAATGTAGTGCTTCTTAATGAGGTTTCAATAAGGGGCCATTCAAAAAGGACGTCCTCATATGGAGTAGGGGGGAGGGAATAGGTTGAGTCACGGAGACAATGTGTAAAAGGGAGGGATCCCTCGGACCAACTCGGACTTCCGCTTGAAAAAAAATGCCAAATAAAATCGGTTCCCAAAGTAAAAAGGAAATTGAGCGCATTATCGCATAAATGTGGTTTGTAAATTGTAAAAATCCGTAAATATGGTAGCTCCAGTCCTTTAAAAACCTGGCAAAGTCATAGAACTTAAAAGCTCAGGGTCCATTTGTTAACTTTCAAATTTTCCCAGTATTAATTTGCAAAATTTTCATTTTTCTCGAGCATAAACTTGCAATATTTTCTATCTTTTCCGAGAAGATCTTTACTAATTTTTCCATGTTTCCTGAGGACAAAATTTGCAACATTTTCCACATTTTCCGAAGGACAAATCTTCAAAATTTTGAACTGTTTTCGAGTACCGATTTATAAAATTTCCAACAGATCCTGAGGACAAATTGGCAAAATTCTTAACCTTTTCAGACTACAAAATTTACGTTTTCCGAGTACAAATTTGCAAACTTTTAAACTTTTCCGAATGCAATGTTTTTTAAAAGTTTCGGAAGTCCGAATGGGGGGAGTGGGGGGGGGGGACTGAACCTGATTGACCAGACACAAGGGGGTAAGGGAGTCCCATTTTGGGCAAATTTTTCGGACGTCCTTTTTGAATGGCCCCTATTCGTAACGTCATATTTTAAGAGGGGGCTGGCAAATGCCAAGCATTAAGGTGTGCAGTAATTCGAGGCAATAATGAAATTTAACTACAAACAAACCCAAAAAATAAAGATAAAAAATGCGGAAGCGTACTTCCGCTTGGAAGTACATGTAATTCTGAGATGGCGCTTGCTTGCGTCTTATTAGAAGTTGGTTTCTCGGAGGAGGGCACGAATGAATTATGATGAATGGAGATGAGTGCAGCTCTTCTGTCATTGACAGAATAAATGAGATGGTGAAATTAAACAGCGATCGATTCGAAAATAACAATGGGCGAACGAAATAATTCCCACTCTTCCTATAGTTTCGTGATAGGGGATCCTATATAAGGGGCCCCTTACTTAGTACGAGGGGGAGACTGGGGGGTTCTTCTCATCGCTCGTATAATGCGCTTAATGAAAGTTGAATGTTCGCAACGGCACTCTGTTAATAAGCATCGTCGAATGTTGAGTTTGAGCATAAGTTTATGCTGGTCTTTTCGGGGTTGGGAATTTCGACGAGGAAGTTAGTAATTAAATTTTAATGAAACGCGTTTATTTTTCTTCTTCGTAAAAGCTGGATTTCGTTTGATTGGATTGTCTCCTAATTGGATTTTTAATACTAAACGCAAAACGCGGAGTGAGGGCTAATCTAGATTAAAATATAATAAGGGTTAGTAGTCGTTCCTATAAAACTGTAATTGGTAGACGGGAATTAAGGTACGATATGGCGCTTCCTCCGCCAGGGCTCTTATTAATAAAAAATAGATTAGGGTTACGGGTCTACCCATGGCGGAGAAGTAGGGAAAATTACCGAAATCATCGCGCGTATCCGGTGAATTTTAATTAAAATGTCGAGCAAATACGCGGTGTTTAACTCGGCATCGTTAAGTACGAAATAATTTAAACGGTATCATATGTCACCTTACCAAAAAAAAAAAAATAAATAAATAAAAGCTTCTTTTATTCAAAATGTGTCGATGGAAAAATTTAGAGTGAGGCAACGTCGTTTTATTCGTCGATATAGTAATTAAGACGCCAAAAAACATAAGAATATCCTTTATCAATATTGTTATACTCAGGCCTTCGCGCCACACCTGCTGCAGAAAGAATATGCCCAAGTACACGAATTACATGTATTGTCATGTTTTCTAGCATCAGGGGTCCCAGACCCGGAAAACATGGAAAAGTCAGGAAACTTGAAAATGTCTGAAAAAGTCAGGAAACTAATTGAACATGTCTGGAAAAGCCAGGAAACTAATTGAAAACGTCTGGAAAAGCCAGGAAACTAATTGAAAATGTCTGGAAAATCCAGGAAACTAATTGAAAATGTCTGGAAAAGTCAGGAAACTGATTGAAAATGTCTGGAAAAGTCAGGAAACTAATTTAAAATTTCTGGAAAGTCAGGAAACTCGAAAATGTCTGGAAAAGTCATGGAAGAATGAATTATTTAAAAAAAGTCAGGAAAATTCAACGTATTGTATTAATGCAAGCTTTCACAATCCAAAACTAATGCTTCTACGTGGTTTGCTCGGGGCCCATTTGAAAACTTTAAAAAAAAATCAGTACAAATTTTCTAAATTTTCAACATGCAGATTATAGGAGGACAAATTGGCAAAATTCTCAATTCTGAGTATAAATCTCCAAAAATTTCAAAACTGTCCGAATTTACACTTCCTAAAGGTTTCCATTCTAATTTTGCGAAGTATCAATGCCATGCAAGCACGATTTGCAAAATCGTTAATAACATTAGCATATGTCAATGTTGTCGTTGGTCGTGAAAAGGCGCTTAAAAACCTGGAAAAGTCAGGAGAAATTGGGAGAATTTGAATATGGCATTTCTAGGGGGAACCCTAAGAATTGGATGCAATTGTTCCGGTATAAAGGACAGAACATGCGTATCTTTTCACACGGAGTTTGTTCCGCAAAGGACTCGTCGGCGATCTTAAATTTTTCGTTTCGATTCACGTTTATTTATTTTACGTTTATAAGAACTCACGGACCGTTAGTTGTATTTGTTGTTCCGCCGATGGTCCTCGATGTTTGCCAACAATGTTAAGACTCGCTAAACATCACCGAAAAGCTTCTCTCGGGACTGGACATTTTCAATTCGTCTCGAGTCGACTTAAATTTATCTCCGGAATGGATTTTTTTGTTCGACTCGGATGATTTAAAAGCGAAAAGAAAAAAAATCAAACAAATTCGTAAGCGAATGGGATAGGACTAGCGTCCGATGTCCGGCGACTGACCGGTGGCGCGAGACGTCGCGCTTTGTCACGTTGATTTCTGACGATTCTCATTGGCTAGTGGCGAACAACGGAGCATTTTGTCATTTTCTGTTTGACCATTTTTATTCGTAATGGATGACTAAGTGCTCGTTGTTTACGAAACTGACATCGAACAATGCGTTTCGGAGAGGCAGCGCCGAGGAAATATTCGATATACAACAGAAAACCGGAAATTGTTCGCATAAAGCGGAGTTAATGCGCAACTTTCCACTCTAGTCAAGAATTTAATGGCTGTTTTTTAAAAATTGTTCAAATAGTATGTAGTATGTCGCAGGTCATCTATGAAGCGCTCCCTTTATTTATAGTCATACATTGGCGGTCGTATAATTCTGCTGATCTCGAGTACAGGTATATTTGGCAGTGAAGCGTGTTCTTTTAAGTGTACATGTATTGAATTAAGTTGTTGCCTTAAAAGATCAGCGATCATGCTGACTATGATAATTGAACGACATGCTAATAACTTCCCGAGTCCAATAGAAAAGTTGGACTCTTTGAATGTTACAAAAGCAAAATGGCGTAGCTGTGTTATCCTGCAATTTTTGTTAACGCTATAGAACTACGTTTTGGGGCTGCATTATGATGTCATTATCAGAATTTCACAACTGCGTCACTATCAGAATTTTAATAAATGACGTAATTATATTAATATACAATAATTGAATGACGTAATTATAAGAATTTCCTTCGCCATACTCGAATTTCCAGACATTAAATTTCTCAAACAGGCCCATGCATTGAGCTTCCCGTTTTAATCACAATTACAGTAAAACCTGTTAAGGGTGACCACCAAAAAAATGCTATGTTGGTCACTGTACACAGGTGGTCACTATGCAAAGAATGCCTGAATTAAATTATAATGAACATGTAGGCCTACACTGCACTTACACATGTAGATTGTAATACACGTAGTAATAAACCACAAAACCAGAAAAGTACAGAATCATCATGTCCAATGGTTAAAGCAAGATGTAATTAACATGACTCGATCTGTTATCTGGTCACTTTTTAAGGTACATTGGCAATGTAAAAATTTCAAAAAAGACAACACACTGGTCACTATACAGAGAATTTTTATGAAGGAAATGTGCACTAGAAAAAAACAATACACTAAAAAGTGGACGACATGAACAGGTGGTCACCATTCAAAGGTGATCAATTGGGTAACGCTCTCGTCGCTATCGATTTTAATAAATGATGTCATCAAATGAATTCAATTGATTGTCGTCTATCTTAAATTTTTAATGAATGACACCATTCATTAGAATTCAATTAAATGACGTCACCACCTTCAATTTTTATTGAATGACGTCACTATCTTGAATTTTTATCGAATGACGCCATATTGCGCAGGATTTACATACACGTACAAGAAAACAAAATTGACGAAATTAATTAAACAAAATTGTGTTTCAGTAATAATGCAAATAAGCTATTACGAAAACACTTTTTTTTTAAAAGTTAGTTGTTATTATTCTATTTCAATAATGTTTTGCTATTACGACGCCTTTCTTTGAACATTCATCTCAAACCGATCGACATTGGACACCTAAATGGTCGACAGATTGGATACCTGACAACGAAACCGGTAATCCATGGCGTCACCGTGAGAGGTTAATACACGCTAAATTGCAATTCATGTCGAGGATTTGTGGTTTATATGTTTTATAGTTTTTTTGTTTACTGCAAACTTCCGAAACCACTGTTGATCGCCATCTTTCTCTTTGTTTAGCTGTCAGACGTCGGCCATGTTTATTGGCAGCTGTCATTCGTTATTTTGTTTCGTTTCAAAAGGGCTGCCACACCCAACCCGTATCACCTTTTTATTCCTGCTTTTATTTGTAAGAATAATTGACACCCGGGATACGCGTATCGTAAATCGCTATTTGTGCAACGTGTTTAACGGCTTATTAAAAATTGGGTTCGGTTCAATTAGTAACCTAAAAGGCGAAATTTCCCGCTGAGCTTTTTTTTTTATTTTGATCAATGCGCCCCCTTCGCGCGACATCTGGAAAGCGACCCCTAGCTGTTTTTGTTTTCGTAAGTGGTCAGTACTAGTCAGTTTGCACACCGGATTAAATGGCAAGAGTGAGCCTCGGTTCGTTGAACGCCATTTTAAATAGCGATTTGTAATCCAATTTGTTTCGTGCATCTGGTTTTTCGAGCGTGGATGCGCCCGGGTGACCACTGGTAATCCACCGTGACGTCACTCGTGATCAACCCCCACTGGGCCAAGCGCTTCCAAGACAACATTTGGGACTTCTTAACGACTCGAGGGTCGTCCATGTTGAGCTCAAGCTCGGAGTAATTGAAGAGTGTCCAAAATATGCAATTCGCCATTCTACGGAAGAGACTAATTTTACCAATTACAGCACATTAAGTCCAACTACACATTTTTGATGAACCGATTTCCAGTCCCCGTCCGCAACTTCTATAAGGCGAACTACGGTTTAAACGAACACATTTCGACGTCCCTCGAGATTCGTCTTAACGAGGTTCGACTGTATTTACGCAAATGGGTATATATGTGTATGGAGACAGGGGAGATGTCGTAAAGATTTTAGTATGGAATTTATGGACGGCCCGGAAGGGGGCTCGCCATCTGCTATGTACTGTTCCCGTCATTAGACGTCATAAAAAGTTAATGACGCTCGTATGGCATTTCAAAGGTCATCTTACCCCGAGCTGGTCAACTCGATACTCTATTTCCTAATCGTATATATCCCATAATCCAAATCGATATATCGGTCAGTCTATCTTTCCCTCATTAGTCGCGTCTCTCTCTCTCTCTCTCTCCGCACCCAAATTTGACAAATGATGTAGATGTCACGCATTCGCTGTTTGTGGACGACCGCCAACAGCGGAACAAGATTTTTGCCATTTTTTATCGTTCAGTTCACTAACTGCGCGCATTAGTGCGTGTATATGTGGGAACACACCTTGAAAACTAAAAATTGAAACTTGGTTTCCGAAACTAGAAACTGATTTTCCAAAACTTAAGCTTTAACCGACCTTCAGATTTGGGGGATTCCAATTACGGTAAAACTGAGTTTCCATTTTCGGGAACTCGCATTTCTGTTTCGGAAACCATGTCAGCTTTCAGTTTAAAGATGTGCTTGTTGGTGTTTATTGAGTTCCTAACATTTAGTATACATGTGCATTTTTACTGATTTTACTAAGCACTTTTTTGAAATCTTAACGCATCGTTGTTGGATAAGCGTCGCATCGATTTAAGATGAACGATGCTCCAGTAGCCAAAGTCTTAATTTGCTTTTATGTGTTTTACGTATTAATGTATACTTTTACTTATTTTTTGCCAAGTATATATGATTTTAAATTTCTGCTAACCCGCGTTTACGCTAACAGGTTTTGGTCCAATCCTCCAATTACCCGTTTCACCGAGTAGCATCTCCTGTCGAAAAGCATTTCATTTATTTTTAACAATTGCAAATATAGAAATTTTAGTTCAGCAGTCACGTTCCAATCTTGAAAGTTAACGGCAGTATGTGGTGGAATTTCGGGCAGTCGGGGCCAATGCCACCCTGTACGTCAGGTGCACTTTTCATCGTCGGAATTATTGTCCAAATTAGGGAGGTTCGCTCTTTCACGAAAAATATCTATAAAAATCGATGACCTTCTATGGATTTCCACTCAAAATTTTCTGAGAAAATGGCGCTGCGATCGATCGTCTTTATGGAGCCGACAATTAATATGAAAGCACGATAAATAATGGCACCTGAATGAAAAAAAATATCAGCTAGGTGCATTATAAGGCAAAAAAGGAACATTTTAATCGATATTCGGGCGGTGTTGAGCTCTAGGCTTGTCCCGGATTGACTGTCTCGCAGCAATTCGTCTTCAATTCCCTGATGGCCCTTCTGCGTGCATGCCTCACTATTTCAGAAGCTTTTTTTTTTGTTAATTACTTCGCTCGATTGGCTAGTAATGAATTTTGGAAGGCCTATAGATACATTTTTCAAGATTTTTCTGTTCTTAGCGACGTTTTTTTTTATCTTTTTGTTTAATTTTCATCGAAAAATGACGTTGCCTTTAATTAAATAGTCATTGAAGATGCTTGAAATGGAGGGCCTGCTCGAGTTTTGCTAAGATATGAAGTTGGAGCATCTTTTCCCGAAAATATCCGCTCGATATATCAAGTATTTGAAGGAGACGCTCCTCTCGGGTATCATTAATCGATTAATTTCTTAGGTTTTTTTTATGTCAAATTCTGAGGCATTAACTGTAAAAAGCAATGGCTTTTGCGGGAAGTGCTTTCGCAATGAGGCTTCTTCTCATTTCATCCGCCATTTTTTTTAAGGAACCAAAGGGGGTTTTGAGGCCAAGAAGGGATATTATCCTTCTCTATGAATTACCATAAAACATTACGAAAATTGATCCCATTATATTTCACTTTTTTATCAATATTATTTTACGCCTACATTTTGGTTCTCGATGATAACGCTATCTAATGAACGCCTCGTTAAGAATTTTCTGAGACTAATAGCTTAACCCTGTTTCACGAATCGATGTAATTACAAAAATTATTTTCATTCGAAAGAATGATACGAGTATTTTCAGCTGTCACATGGTAGAATCTTTCAAAATTGTTTGGTATTTTCTGATTTTGTTGTGTGATCTATGGGAAGCTATATACAGTAGGTACGGATTGACGTTTTGATACAGGGACTCCTGAAAGTCTCGGACCAATATAAACACTTTCTGACATAGGCCGGGAAACATTGTGGACACCTGCACTCGTGAGCTGGTACTGTACTGTACTGTATACAGTCCAACCCTGATAAGTGGAAATCGACGGTGCTTCGAAATTTTGTCCACTTATCCGGTTTTTACTCTTAGCGGGTTTTTGCGTGATGTGCTCGAATTAGATCAGTTTCTGCCCAGATTATAGTCAAATACAGTGTAGCCCATCCTCTTAGAAGAGCATTTATGGATAAAAAACATACAAACAAAACTTTATAACGAATATATGTATGCATTCAATCAGCAGTAATAGCAATAGAAGAGGAGAAACAGTAAAATGTAGATGTAGATCAGTAGGAACAACAATTTCGATTTTATTGTGTCAAGAATTTCGATCTTTTTTCCTATGTTCTGAGATGTAAGAAATTGTTTTGGTTCTGCCATTATGCTGTATACATGTACTGTTTATCTCCCTTTCAAACAAGTTGAATACCGTAACTCAGTCACTGAGAAATTGTGTAGACCAAAAATATTAGACAACCTAAAGAATCCATAAAAGTGTACAATTTCTTAAGCTTATGCTAGAATGTTACAATTTTCAAAAAGTTTTTGATAAACATAATACTGAACAATGTACTTACAATGATTAATATAGTACAGTACCTCCGTCTAATACTGTAAAATGAAAGGCTCGATTTTCTTCAATTTATGCACATGCACACTGAACCGCGCTCACTGTTGACAAATACTCTCATACTGAAAAGTGGGAATTCCCCTATTCTTCTTTAAGTAAATGCGCTGTACTGACTGCAGCTAAAGATTCTTTATAGATGTACAGGTATGTGAGGCGTAATTACCACTTAGCTGGACTTAAATATACACAAAAGCTGCACATGGTGCTTGCAAATAATTGCCACATAGCCGGGTTTTTTTTTCATTTAGGACGTTTTCACTTATCGGGTTTCATATAACATAGAAAACGAATTCAAAAAGTTCAGTGCTTTGAAATGTCTTGCTATTACAGGTGTATCAGGTTTTTTCATTTATCGGGTTTCTACTTATGCGGGTTCTACTGTAATGCATTTCGTCAAGCTACATGGCACGGTATGTGTAGCCTAATACAAGTATAGGTTCACTCGCCACTTTTATCATAGCAAAAAAACTGCAGCGCCACTATGTTGGCGCAAACATATCACTACGATGAAGCCACGCCCAGCTACAATTTGTTTACAAGCGCAGGGCATGGCTAAGGGGGAGTTGATACGTCTACCTAACAGGGCGGCGCTGCAGTGTTTTTGCCACATAAACATCAAAGTGCCGACACGATAGTGATCCTACTTATGTATACTGTGCTAAATGGCCTACGAGATTTTCCTAAAAGTTGGCTATAGGATCATCAACCTCAGTGGTTAATCGGACAATGTATTTGGCTCGAAAATAGACCAATGAGAAATCAGCGCTGACTTAAAAGATCATGGTTTTCGATATTCTAATGCCCGGTTCGCATCGAACAAATTTGCGCGTTTACCATTTGTACTTAACAGTTGGTGAGCGCACTTTTCATTTAACGGTTATAAACGTTGAAATTTCGACGAATAGATAGTGTAATTTTATCATCATCTATATATATAAAATAGAAAACGACGCCATTTTTTTGGCAGCTTGCCAGTACTTTTCGCGTTTGATTGAGGTCG
>JAQGBX010005989.1:0-13013 GCA_034698745.1 Megaphyllum sjaelandicum
AGTACAAATTAGCAAAATTACCCACGTTTTCCGTGTACAAATGTCCAACAATTACCGAATACAAAATTTTACCATTTGACAAATTTACAATTGACATTTCCCAAATTTGTCAATTGAAAAATGTCAATTTTTCACGTTGTCATTGTTCAAGAAATTTTTTTTTAATCCTGGAAAAGTCAGGGAAGTTGAAAATCAAATTTCTGGGGAAACCCTGGGCTAGGAGCAGCCCTCTTATGTCTGGTTTGCTGGAAAGGATGAAGTGCAATTAGGGGCCTTCAAAAAAGACATCCGCAAAATTTGACTAAAATCGGACTCTACCTACCCCCTGTCCGCATTGTGTCTGGTCAATCAGGACCCTCTAACCCGCCCCTTATTCGGACGTCCGAAACTTTAAAAAAAAATTGTATTCGGAAAATTATGAAAGTTTTGCAAATTTGTATACTTGGAAAACGTGCATTTTGTACTCTGAAAAGGTTGAGAATTATGCCAGTTTGTCCTCAGAATCTGTTGGCAATTTTGCCTAATTTCTCCTCGGAAACTGTTAAAAATTGTACAAATCTGTACTCGAACTGGAAAAACTTTGAAAATGTTGAAAATTTTCCCTCGGTAAAACGTGGAAAACTTTGTAAAGATGTCCTCGGAAAAAGTATATGGCAAATTGATGCTCGAGAAAAATGAAAATTTTGCAAATTTGTACTGGGAAAATGTGAAAGTTTACGAATGGACCTTTTTTTCCAGGTTTTCCATGGCTGAGGGTACCCTGTTTACCGACTTTTGCAACTTATAACCAGCCTATGCGATATTGCGCTCAATTTCTCTTTTACTTTGGGAACTGATTTTATTTGGCATTTTTTCCCCCGTGATTTTGTTTCTGAAAACAAAGCAGCACGCGTGAATTCTACTACAGATTCATTTTCACTGAGGGGTGCTATTTTATGCAAAAAAATAAACAAACTCCAAAACTTGAAAGTCAGAACAAATTGGTGGTTTTTTTAAATTTGTTTTTTAACCTCATATATAGTAAATATTCTTTTTAATAATTATTATTTAAAAAAAATACTTTCATGCAACCGTATCTGCACAAACGATACATGAGTGTGAATACTGTAGTATTATCCGTTTTATTATGATAAATGTCTACGTTCGTGTTAGTTGCTGCTATAAAATGCCTCTAGCCAAAATAGAATTGCGAGATACTAAAACGTGAACACTTAGCTACTGTATTTTCCTCTTGTTTTCCTAAAGCATATTGCACAATGTTTGAACGCATGTAGTCGACTCGGAGTAAGGTTTAAAGGCAGGCTAATAAGTGGATGTGAATTGAGAAATTTATTGTTTACGATATGGTTGATTCAGGAGGAGGGGTAGCCTGAAGGATGGTCTCCTTAATAACATTGCCATCTAGCGAGATAAAAACGTTATACAGCATAATGCATGAATGTAATTGCGCACGTAAAATATTTTATTAAATATATGAATAATTTATTCTTGACTAACCGACGTTATCCCATTTCTGCATAAAATGCCATTATGTTGCAAAGTGCATTTCTTTGTCCATTTTTACCGATTTTTTTATTTGTATATGAAAATCGAAAGTGGTTTTGCATATGACATGAAACGCGCATCTTCCGCGTTGATGAATTTTCATGGCCCTGGATTTTTGGCGATAAAAACATCGAGGGTGAATTATTCGAGAAAATGCCGCACCTCCTTTTATTAAATTTCTATCTGATTTTTGGCTCCCATCGAGAATAACGAGATTGAAAGCAACGGGATCACTTGGGTAGGGCATGCATGCATTTTGCATGTTTTTAGAATCTCATTTGCCGTTTAATTGGTAAAAGAAGCGCTCACGGTGCCTCACGACATGGTGAAATAACGTGCGATGTTTTCTGCCAAAATTCATTTTGATGGCCTGTAAATCTCCAACCTGTTGAATTACATCGTAATTCTATTGCTTTATGAATGGAGCGGCGATTTGCTTTTTTCTTTATCAAAATGCAATAAAATGTGTCACGTGAAAGCGTATCCCAGCTAAATCCTAAAATATTGCATGATCTATGGCCGGTTGCATGCTTAATTGGCCATTAAAACAGGACTTAGTATTTGTCAATAGGGGAACTCAGAAAGAAGCTTTACGAATATCACTTTTTGCAGTCGTGAAGTCGCTCGCACAAAATGCATTTTTATTTTTGTTTAAAATACAGTGAATGTTTTTAAACCAATGAGCGTGTCGAATTTGCGTGAGTGATTTTACGACTACCAAAATGTCAGTTATATAATGCCTCTGTCTGAGAACTCCTATTATTTTTTTCACGTTAAAACAATGTTTAATCATCGATTACGTTAATCAAAATTCCTTACACTAATTAACTTTTTTTCTCTTAAATTAAATTTAACAGCCCTTTTTAACATTATTGGCGGAAGCCACTTCACTGTATTCGGTCGTTATAAGGGTACTAGCTGTAAGACCCAGCTTTGCCCGGGCTGTACGTACCGATAGCGATGAAGTAGCACAGCGCCCCCATGCTGAAAACGCCCCCATACCACTTCAGCAAAGGCGCTTCATGGAACAACTTTTCGCCCACTAAGTCACAAATATACAAACATACATCTCTTCTTTATACATGCATGTAATAAGTGGAAACGTTGAGCTTGCAAACTCAACGTTTGATTCACATTGAACTGAACATATTGGTTCAGTTAGTATCTAAAATGTCGAAGTGGTCGCGAAGGTGCTGTTTGTAAATTCAAAATTTGTGAAATTCTTTATGGGCAGACGTTTTTTGAGTTCGGTTTTTGTTAAAAATCTCAAATTGCGAACGAGGATCGCGTGCGTGGAAAATGGGTTAAAACCCTGTGAAATTTGCGTTGAAATTAACTTTCCTTTACTGATAAGATTTATTTCAAGACGTAAGTCAGAAAGCCCGTTTTAAAAAACGAAATAACTAATAATGAATGGCTTTTTTCGGAATTAAGCTAACGGGTGAAATGAATAGATAAGTTAAACTAATTTAATTAGGATCTCGCATTATAGTTATGAAGTAATAAAGTGTACCTGCTTTAATGAGTTAGGTTAAGTGCTTTTTGCCCATTACAACCGTAACCAGGTGCTCGTAAAAGTGAATTGCCCCCCCTCACGTAATTTGGTTATTCAACCCAAATGTCAGAACAATGCAGAATGCCACGGAGGGAATATTAGTAAATACAAAATTGGGGTGAAATTTGGTAAGAATTTTCCCAGCGTGCGATTTTCATTAATTTTATGCGAAAAAGGTGGTGCCAATGAACACGAGGGTCGCTAATCGATAAAAATCTAGGTGTTACCCCCGTAGAGAAACCTGCTAATTTCACTTACAATTTTAAGTTTGCAAATAAAGAAAACAATAATTAGCAATTATTGCATAAAATCGGTAAAAATCATAAATTTAATGCCGCTATATTCACTGAACTTATTGTTTAGACGGAAAATAATATAGACATGCCCTGCTCCGAGATGTCGCTGGTCAGTGCGCCCGCAGAACTCGACCATCCAAATTGGATAAATTTCGAATTGATGTCAAGGGAAAATTAATTGAAAAGCCCCTTATTGAATTTCCACTATAAGTAGAAAATTGTAAAATTGTGTTCAATTGGCCAAATGACGCGTATCATAAACGATTTAATTGTCTCCAAAATGCAAGGTCGCCAAATCGACTTCACTCTCACCTGTTTTAAATTTTTTTATATTAAAAAAATTGTATTTACTTTACGCATTTGGCGATTAAGTGATGGCAATAAAAGTGACTGGTTCAATGGTGCAATCGGCCATTGATCTAATCAACAACTGGTGGTAATTTTATAAACAATAGCGTTTGCATGATTTCATCGTGGAATATCACTAGTTTTTTTCCTCCTTTCAATGTTATTTACCAAACGCGTTGATATTTTTTGCATATACTCGCTATATTTTAGGGCTGCTCTAACCGAAGCTTTACGAATGGCACTTTTGGCAGTCATGATTCATGCGTGCAAAATCTACACGCTGGTTGGTTTAAGAAATTTTCACTTAAGGTTATCGCTGTTTTTTGAGCAATGAATGCATTCCTTTTGCAGGCGGGACTTTACGACCAGAAAAAAGTGCCATTCGTAAATTTGTCTGAGTACCCCTGTTATGTTTACGTCTCGCAGAAAACACATTGAGTAACATTAAAAACTGAATTCATCTTGCAACAACGTGTTTTATTTGTAATGGATCGTTTCACAATCCCACCATTTTTTTTACTTGGGGTGGATTTTTGGACATTTCATTAGTTGGCGTATATGTAAAATAATGGCGATAGATATAAACTTCGTATTTGAATAGCATTTTTATTTAAATCTGTAGAATAACAGCATTATTATTAAAGTTGTAAAATACTTGTTTTTCACTTTTTCTCACATCGTTATCTTTTTAATGACGAATCCAGGGACAGTCGTTTTAAGGGGCATCGCATTTTCAAAAGTTTGGAGTTGTTTTTGTATTACCATCAAAACATTTAATGAATTTTATTCTATAAACTAATTGAAGGACTCGTATTCAAAAACAAATTGGCATAACTTATTAAGCGTAATATTTGCGCTAAACCGTTGCCTCGATTTCAATGTTGTTTTCATAAATATTTATGATTCAATTTAAGTTTTTTTTTGTTATATTTTTCTTTAAATTGGCAAACAAGTTATATAGTTTAAAAATTACTGAAATTGACGAGTCTTCCAAAACAAGGTTTTCACTTTTTTTTCTCATTTAACAAACTTGCCAATTAGCAATTGTAATGGTGGGCGGTGCTAAACGATCAGTTCAGCTATTTCCGGTGTAACTCCTGATTAAAACTTCTTAATCACATGAAACGTGTTTGGCGTCACAATCCATAAGTAGTCTAAGTAGACTGACCGAATGCATCCATTTTCAACCTAAATATTGATTTGCAACATAGAGGTCAGGCAGGTTGCATATATAATGTTGCTTATCGTCTATCGTTATACAGGGCTACTTGAACGTTTTTCACCTTAAGGCAAACATTTTAAACGTCCTCCCGCATCTAAGAGTCCTATGCAATCTGAAAATCTGCTGCTACACTAAACAATTTCGATCTATGGCTCACACTAATTTTACATAGAATTAGGAAAACGTCTTTGCGTTTTAAAACTATGTCCACATTCAAGAAAACATAAGAGGATCTTTTTGTATCAATTTACAGTATAGCAGCATTAATGTCTCGCTACACAAACTTCAAATTTTTGTATTCTTTCCCCTAACTATTTTACCGAAAAAGGTTAATTTGACCACCCAGACAACTGGACTGACCGGAAAACGCATGGGAAGATTTTTTTTTTGCCTATAACGAATAAGCATAGGGGGTGTTGTACCCGGATTTAAGAGATTCTAGTTTATCGTAAGGTATTTAGCCCGTCAACGACGGATATGATCAACCATAACTTGTTTTATTTAATTCACTTCTATTAAAAATAAAGCGGTTGTTATACATGTTTGCCATCCATCTCTCCCCATTAGCCACAAATGTTGTCCAGTCCTGAGTGTTTGTTATTAAAAAAAAGCAGTTTTTTCTAATTTTAGTGGGCAGCATTGTCCTTGTTATGATGTTCAGTAAAATGTCGCGATTTGTTCGTCGATAGGACGGAGTGAAACACGTAACGGGTTAAAAAACGGATTTGCCTTTCTCGAAACACAAAAATGCCATCGTTATGTTGTTTCTTCTTTGAAATTCTACCGGTTTTTATTTTTTTGTTTGTTTCATTTTCGTTGAGCCCACACATTTTCACTTTCTGATGGTCATCGGTCAATTAGTTCCTGTTGAATGAAAAAAAAGAGAAAGTTTCTATTTTGAGCTTGAAATAGCGGCTGTTCGCTTGCCATTGATGAAAAAAATATGGGAAATCCCGGTTCACTGCTTAATTTTAGATTGCTACTAATCATGTTCTTTGACGTATACGCGATTTGCGATGACGTCATTGTTTGAAAAAAGTGGGATGTAGTATTGCATTGACTGGACATCCGTGCAAAATGGCACTGTCATTCGCCTTGGAATTAATCTAAAAATACATGTATACGATGAGTTTTTGGTAAAATATTCATTGGAAACTTTATTAACATTATGAGCTACCGGAAAATAATATGAAAATCAAGAAATTTCAGTGAAATCTTACTGTATATATTCATTGAAAGTTGAACAAACTTTGGAATTTTGGTATCCTTTATACTTTAATTTCATGAATAGCTATTTTATGCATGCAGAAACGAGGATCCGACTGAATCTTCACTGTTCATAATTATTTGCTTCAATAAAAGGCTATTAGAATGTGAATCTAAAAACATTGGAAATAAATGTTACGTCTTAGAAATCTTATTGGAGTGTCCTGAAACTCTGAAAATATACCTCAACGAATATTTACAAAATCTTAAATTGGTATGTTTTATTAATTCTGTTTTGGGGGAAATTATGCCATGAAGGATATAGCGTGTGTACATGTGAAATGAGATCAACGAGAATTTCTATGTAAATCTGCCTGTTTGACACGGTGTTTTCTGCATACGCGTGCAGGTCAATGCTGGTCAAAAAAGAACTGGAAAGTTAGTAAACATAGAGAGATGCTAAAATATTAATCTATACCTTTTATCAATTACATATACTCTTGTTTCAAGAAAGTTTAACTGATCTCCCGTAAGAAACAATTTGTTCTTTCTTTGGATGAGTTTGCTTTTGAAAAGCAATAGCTGAGTTGCATCATGCAAAAAAATATCGCCCAAGACCCATCAATTTTTCCAGGAGCATCCACCACCGATTGCACCACCACCTGGTGGCTAATTTCGAAAGCAAACCAGATGTGCATTCTAACGCAATTCCATATTGACGCCACGTTATATTCGTCCCGTTATTTCGCAGTTCTTGTAGATTGTTCAGGTTTAAAAATTCAGAAACTGCGACAAACCCAACAAGACTCATAAGCAACGCAACCTGTAGGTAGCGTCGCACAGAGGGGCGAATGGCATCAAAAGTTGGCAGAAATCATTTTTCGAAAATCGCAATCAAGCTAAAATAGATGGCGACTTTAAGAAAGCATGTCTGAAGGCATCCAAAACCGTTTTTTATTTACCCTAACGTATTTTATTTCTGAGTTAGACATGTATTAATTTAAACATAGACGTTTTTGGAGTGCGATTGGCCGATTTGATGAAACCATCAAAGCAGGAAAAAATGCAAGTATTTCGAGCCTCATTGTTGCATTGTTATTAGTTGGAAGATAATTATTATTTCAAGATATCATTACCTTCATGTTATAGTACTTTTTGGTTTCAGTATTAGGGATCATCCATAAAGGACGTTGCATTTTTCTACGTTGTTAGACCCCTCCTCCCCCTTGTCCGCTTTTGTCCTGTTTATGTAACCCCCTTCCTCCACATGTCCCGTCCAACCTTGAAAACAGCTTGTTAATTACATAAGCAATTTTTAATATGTTCTTTATAAATTTTTACATTGAAAATATTAACATTAGTGAACCACAAACTTACAGAATACAGGGAATTTGCTCTAACAAAATACCAAAACCACCCAGTTTAAATGCCAAAATGAACTCTTTCTCCATACAGGGGCAGTAATGTATTTAATAGCTGATGCAAGCTTTGTAATCTGAAGAAATATGCAAATTCTCCTAAAATTGACTAGCATGAAAATAAAAGCAATTAATGCAATCAATTTATCATCTAAAACTGAGGACAGTTTGTGGAAGTCACCAGATGTTTATAATTACGTTTTATTAGCTACAAATAAGTAAAACTCCATAGAATAATTTATGCCAACTTTTGGTGGGTTTTTACCCTCTGTACGGCGGAAAGGATAGAAATTCTTGATTTTAAACCATTCACGATTGTTAACCCAAATTCGTAATTCTCATTAAAATTCGCCGGTAACTTAATTTAGTGGAAAATGATGCATCAGCTTATTTTGCCGCTACCCGGTACATGTTCTTCACCACCGGAGGGTGCTCCGGTCACGTGAGGTGTAGCATCAGCGCCCCTCTGAAAAAGTTGCGTTTTTCATAGCTCGTGAGCATCCTGCAATTTCCTGTTGAGTCAAGATTACCGAAGTAATGCCGTAATACAAATCGGTGATTCACAATGCGACGCACTTGCATGGATGAGCACCACGCGCGAGCGACGCGACTATGCAACGGAATAGACGGTATTGTTGAGTAATTTAACAGGGCTTCCTATTGGCCAGGAAAACGACAATGGCCAATGGGAAGTCGAGTTAATTAACTCGCGCTAATGAGTGTTGACGCCAGTCAGGAGATGTAATAAGCTAACTCGATTGAGTTCGAAGAAAGCCAAAGATCTACACACCCACAGTGTTCTATTGTTATTCGTTCGTTTACGAGCCATGCAAGTTTTGTTTTCATTTTTTTTTCTTTTGAAATTTCTGTGCGGATCAAAGAACAATTTTCATTACCCCCTCGCAAAAAAGATTCCGTCGGTTTTATAAGATTTCATCGGTTATCGATGAAATATTGCATCAATAATCTGGATTTTTTGGGGGGCAGATTAGGAATAGGGCTGTTCGAAATTTTGTTCAGCGATGCATGAGTTCAAAGTTGAAATTGAGTTACGCTATAGGGTTTTCCGTGAATTACCGTGAATTACGGTATAGGGGGGAAACCCCACTTCGTTGAATATCCACGACGTCCGATGCAAGCAGGTGCCCAGTTTTTAATGGGTGGCAAAATAGAAGATAATGATCGTAACGATATGTCTTAATTGGCAAAGAGAATCTTAAGTCGTAGATTACCCAAAATTAACTATAATAACAGCCGCAAGCCCAGTTTCAAAGTGGGATAACCACATGCCGTGTTTATTTTTAATTGTTTTATGATCATTGAACAGTTGCATTGAACGGCAAATGATTGTTATGTAAATGTAATGATCAATGTTTATAAAGTATCGCTTTAGTTTAGTGAGATTTTCGGATTGTGTCCAAACTAAACTTCTTATACATAATTCAATTTCGGACATTTTGTTTGGCAAAAATTACACTCGCATGCGCAGAATTATTGAGTTGCCCCAAATTCACGAATAGTTTCTTTAATTTCTTCGCCTTAAGCATACATGATTTTTGGTTTACTCTTTGAATAAATTTGCATTGATTGCGCATTCCGTCAAATTGTCCTACTTTTATTTTCAATTTTTATTTCTTCCTATCTTTCTTTTATACGTAGTATGCAATTTCTTCTTACGATTAGCTATAGCGAGAGTACTTAAGAAACATCCTTTGAACCGTGGAATATGTTCAATTCAATGGTTTTATCTGAAAGATTGATCATCCCGGTGACTTTACAATCTTTCACAAAAGGTTCGCTTTTGCTAATAGTATTGGGGAAATTTACAAAAAAAAATAAATAAATAAAAACTTGTTTTCAAAAACTAGTATTGCTTGAAAATTAGAAAGTAGGGCATCCTCCAAAAGGCGTTTTTATCCAAGCGAATGACCCAAGTAACCTTTATGAACATGTTTCAAAAATGTTTCCAATGCAGCAAGTTGAACATTTATCCTCCGATAGTTTTTTTTAAAAAAAATATTGCTATAGTGCAAGTTAAATGAAAAAAAATTCTCAACCTATATAAGTGGATAAACTTTAGAAAACTGCGTACATGGCTTTGAGAACATTTAAAAATTGAATACCACTGATAATAACAAAAAATGTTATAAACTAGAGTATTTGTATTAACTTTAATGAATGGATAACGGAATATTTAAAAGCTTCTGAAAAATAAATTTAAATAAAAATATTTAGATAAACTTCTTGAGCTCGAACGTTTGAATAGGTCTCGCTCTTCAAAAACATTCTAAGATCAATAGGTTACTGAGACATAAAGAAGTTTTACTAATCTTACTGTGCCAGTCGTGAAGTCTGGAGTGAATTTGCAATGAACATATGAATTTTGCACACTCGACTTCACTTTTAATTGCCAAAATACGATTCGTAAGTACTCGTAACTTCTTTAGTCGTCGAAGGTCTTATAGGGCAGGACTATTTTTGCTCCCCTTAAAACTTAACACACTATGATCGGTTTCAAACGGTTATTAGTTATTCATTGTCCCTGGCATTAAAAAGGGGTTATTGTCACGTTACACGAAGTTTTAATAAATAAAGGCGAATCGATTCGTTGAATTTCATAATTAATTCGCAGAGATTCCTGCCAAAAAAGTCCGTTCGCACGCAACTTTTCAAACACTTTTTTTTACGACAACCCTCGAGGTTGATATTTTTCGAGGATTTTCCCCTATCGAACAAGCACCGTGTTCGTGTTCAATTTAAATAAGGCTGGATTATATAACGATGTTTGTTTAACCAATGTCTGAACATGACGTGTTAAGTAAGTAAAGAGGGTGGCATAAATTTACGATTTTTTTCCTTATCTCGAATTTTATTGATTTAATACAGGTGTAAATGCCTCCGTTTTTTTGCAGCTGTACGCGTAGGCCTGGGGGTTATAGAATGAGATAGTAGCGGGGAAAACCCCTCGTCATGTTTTTCCCCTTGACTTCCTGCTTAGTTATGCTAATGGTTGTTTGTTTTGGCAATGAAATTAATTTCTCGACGCTAACAAAATCGATAGTTTACCCTTCGATTTCGATACGAGATTTCGGTTCGCGCCTTGCCGCGCCATTAAAAGTAATGAAACAAAAACGCTCGAAGTCAGGTTTGATGCTGGAACTGGTTTCTTTGGTGGAAGCGCCGTTGCTTGTACTTGCCAGCACGAGCCGCGGTGTGCCATTCAGGGTTTATCCGAGCAGGTTTCGTTGCAGGCAGCGATGATTTCCAAATCCTCGGCACAATTTTGAAAAGGTTAAAAAAATCTGCCCTTTAGGACATTCAGAACTCTAAAGTTCGCGCAGTTTTATCATACAGTTGTATCACAAAAATTGCACGAATGCTAGTTTTAGGTAAATTATATAATCGAGACCAGGGATTGCAAATCTTCACAAAACGTTTCGATGCATATGTCATACAATATAAAAAAAAAGAACTGTTTAAAACATGTATTATTAACTTTCATAGTTTTTGTATGAAGTAGCATGACAATCTTTCTGCATGGAGAGTTGGCATTTTGAAATTAAAAAACGTCTCGCTTACTGTCCTGGTCTGTCTCGAAGAATTTCCTTTGAATTCCGTTTGAATGATTTTTTCGAATTCCGTAAATAGATCACAAACAAAGGATAAACGTTTATTTCGAACTACTGTAGCAAAATTTAATAATTATTTTCATAGAGTTCCATTGTTTTTAAATCCCACCCTTGCCATTCTCGGTTTAAATCTATTCGTTTCTGCCGTACATTTTTCACAACATCAGTTACATCACAAAGGTCCATTTTTATTTGCACGAGGTTTTTGTTTTTTGGCAAACTTGGACTAAAGGCCACTATTCACCAAAATACCTCGTTTACCACAGAGTAATTGTTCGATCGGAATTCGTTAAGATCTTATCTCTTTGAAATATTTCCGACCGTGCGTGCATTGGCGAGCATTATTAACTCGAGCCACAGTATTGTAGCGCCATCTAGCGTCATGTTTTTCTCGCTGCAATAGCGACCGCGGGTGTTCAAAATTTCTAATCTCAAGGTTTTTTCGGCGGTCAATCGGAGTCGTTGCTGCCCCTAAATGTTGGCCGTCTTGCAAGATACGAGCTATGTGTGATTGCCCCCTTTCAGAGTAGTCGAGGGGTATACAGGGTGACTCGTGGAAAAAAAATCGTTAGTGAGACGTTACTTTAGACACGTTGAGTCACCGTCTTTGCTCAAAGTCGGGATTGCAGTAATGTTTTTTTTTGCGAAAAAGTGCGTCTTATTCTTTAATCGGCGCACGGATGATGCAGCGGCATTAATCGACCGGTAAGAACGCTTATTGTTATTTTCGCGTGTTGCTAGACAATTGCGAGAGCGCTTAATTGAGGCTTATGGAAAAACACTGACGAGACTGCACTTCCTCCTAGCCAATTCAAAAACACATAAATAATGGAACTCGACGGAAATAAGAAAGGCGCCACTAGGGAAATGTGGGGTCCGAAATGAAGCTCGCCATTTACAGGGTGCGACATAAGCTCGTTTAATGCGACATTTACATCGGATAGTCGACGCAAAATTCGCGGAGCGAATCCTTACTACATCCTCGAATCTTGAGAGTCGGTATGTTAAACATCTTAGGTATATTCAATCCAAGCTTTTGTGAGGTGAAACCCTGCCAAAGGTTAATAAGCTGATGTTTTCTTGAAAATTGTTTACGCGCAACCACTTTGTACGCATTATTCATTAACTTTTTATTAATGAAAGCTTAACGTACTCAAAAGACGCTTTGATATTACTGGTTACGGTAAACGCCGAAAAATCCTGTCGGAATAATTGGTAAAACAGCACGTTAGCAATTGAACATGAGTGACCATGCTTTCACTAGTAATCGCAGCTTGCTTTTGAATTTAATTGGTAACACTTGAAAATTTACATTTATTTATTTTTTATTATTATAATACATATGACAATCAAATATAAGGGACACACAGACTAGAGCTTCTTGAATCGTATTTTGGAAGTTGTCACGTGTGCAAAAAGAAAACATTCGTTGTTTTAAAAAACAGCAATAACCTCTGGTGAATTTTTTAAACCATTTAACGTATCGTTTTTATGCACACGTGACTTTACGGATGCTAAAATACGATTCGTAAAGCTGCTCATGCTTGAGCACCCATATTATAAAACAATCAGAAAATATCCAATAAGAATTTGTGCATCGGTAATTTTTTGTATCAATATACATGTACCAGAAATCGGTAAATCCCGAAAAATTGTAAAATGATCAACATTTATCTACCTAGAGCTGTAAAGATTGTTATGGCGAATTTGATTGGGTCAAAAAATCTGCACTAGTGTAAGCTACAAGGTGAGGCATAAGTCTGTAAAGTCTTTTTGCGCCTGCTGCCTGCAATA
>JAQGBX010005990.1:0-13012 GCA_034698745.1 Megaphyllum sjaelandicum
CGGATTCGATTTTCGTCACCGGGTGGCGTATTGTAGCGCTCCCTTAACAGTGCATGAACGCGTTATAGCGCTTTTTTCATGACGTCAACGCGCATGCGCAGACGCTATCTTCAAGTCGTCTATTGTTGAACATACAGTACACTGGCAGATAATGATCATTTCGAATGTGCACTGACAATGCATTGCTAGACCCCAAATAATAATTTTATGATAATGTCATGTTGCATGATTGTAGTAAGCATGATCTATCAATTGTTTACAATTTTTCTTGCGGAACGAGAAAATTGTAAACAATTGATACTAAGATCATGCTTACTATGGACAATTATTATTTTATAAAGGTACGTGTTCTTTAAAAAAAATTTGCCATTGCCCCAATGTAAAATGGCCGTGGGCGTGGCCGGTGAACTGACTGGTCACTTGCGGAGAAAGAAAATTTGATCGCGCTTAATTGGTTTGTTTTGAAAAATATATGATACAAACGTTATTACATGTGTGCTAATTGGGCTTTGCCCTAAAACTTTTCTAATTTACACTAGGATCCTATCTGCAGCGGTTTCTGAGATATATCTGCTAAAAAACTCGTATCTCCGTATCACAGTATCTCTACCATATATTAAAGATATTTTTTTTTGTTGGATATGATACTATATAACTTTACAAATCACCCTGTATACTATTGCAAAATATCGGATCAAATTAGATCTGAAACACGAACAAGATAAGTTTCAAACAAACGTTTAATATCACAAGATAAAAAGTTGTATACGTGGAAATTTCTGCAATTTTAATGCACAATTAATACCATTAATTAACACATACTGTATAATTACTCGATCATTATTAGCTGTTAAATTTTGAGTGCAACACATTTTATGCATGCATGCATGCGTGAATGCCCATATAAGGTCTTGCCACATTCACGTTAGTCTGATCAAAATTCTCTGGAAATCAAGTTTGTTTACTGCATTGAGGCGTACGAATTATATTACTCTTGTAACCGGCTATACATTCTCGTCAGTAAACTAGCTACTAGCATGTAAATACAATCATGTTAATATACATGTACTTACCTCTTTAGTTGTTACATCCTTGAGCATACATGTGGCTATTTCACGATGAGCCATTTTGATCTTTTTTCTAGCAAACACTGAGGTATTTCATCTGAGCGGAAGCATGGACTAGCTATTGATACGATCGAGCATTGCTGTGATACGAGAATAACCTTTAAGGTCTTTTCTGATTGGTGGTTTTTTTTCTGCAGTATCATTTTTATCCTTTCTACTACACTTGAAGTCAAAACCTATTTGACACACTGACAAACAAATTCTCTGACCTTACATTTCCCTTCCCACCCACGCATTTTTTTTCATGGTAACCTTCTTGGGGTTTCTTGTTTATGACCGATTTTAAGATTCATGCACAATATGTTAGAATATATTAGTTTCTCATGTAAATTGTAGTCATCATTTTCTTTCAAACAACCTGGATATGTAACCAAATTGCAATCAGTATACATTACATGTAGCTTGCCATAATTCGTTTTTATGAATGGGTTTTAGAAATTTTCTTGGGATAACACTCTGGCAATCCCGTATCTATTAAAAAAAATAACTTGAATATATAGCAATGCTCATTTTACACTCTGGGACTGTTTCATTTTTAAATGTCAACTAGTAACACGGGACTGTACTGCTGCATTTTCAAAACATGCAGAGTTAAAATTATTACTGGCAGCAAACGATATGTAAAATAAACAGCATGCCACCTGCTCAATGCAGTATCATTTCATTTACTTACCTTCAGCAATCCTTTCCTATAAAGACGTCACCTATATCTCGAAATTTATTTAAATAAGTGTGCAAAAAAGGTGTAGTGTAAATTAACAAAAATTAATTTATTTTTCACTATTAAAGCGGTGTTTTTTGGTGCAATCCTGGTTCTGAGCATAACATGGAGGGAAAAAATGCAAATGGAAGCCATTATTTGAATTAATTACAGGGTATTAACAATTGTGCAGTTCAAAAAAGAAACATTTGACAAAAGGAAATACAAATTTAACAAGCAACCATCTAGTGAGGAAATCAAATTTTTACTGGCATTTACCATTAAAAGTTTGTTTGACACATGTCGTGAAAAAAAAGACAAAAGTAATACCTCAAAGTATAGACAAACGGAAAGTTGAATTAACAAAAAAGAAAAGAAAAGAAAAAACTTCTCAACCGTTCACCAACAAGGACAATGGATGATCGCCATCCGACCATTTCCCTTCTAAGCCATTTCTATTTCCACAATTGCTTTAATTATGACATATCAATTAGAAATTGTATTTCGAATAACCTTTTAAATTTATCAATTGATTTATTAATTTTCCGTTTTGGCCTGACGTTTTTGTAAAGCCTTTGCCAGGTCATCTTTTATCAGCAATCTTTGTCTTTCGTCGGTTAAATTTTGCACTGATCGAATTCCATTAACGATGTCTTTGGTCTTTCCGAAGTATATCTCGTTAAGAATGTTTCGAATTTTATTCTCCATATCCTGTAACAAAACAAAAACTAAATGAAATGAAATGGAGATATTTTATCAATTACACTGCTTTGATTAATTATGATTATATGCAGTCAAATTTTTAGTGATAGCATTGGGAATGGAAACCCCACAATTGTTTTTCAACTACAAACCTCAACCATCTTCCCAATATTGGCAATGTGTGGGCTAGCATCGCTAACTTGTGCATCTGTTTCGGACTGACGAGTGAGACTGCCTCCTAAATTCATCGTCCCTGATCCAGGTTTATTTGTCTGTAACCACAACATTGCTGTGGATGTCAACTTATAATGAGCGCTACGGCCTGTAGGTTTTTCCTAAAAAAAATGTTATTTTTATACAAAACTGTACTTAAAAAACGCAATCGGCATGTACCCTTGGCATTTTTTACCTGGACTTCCACGACATGGATGGAATCCCAGCAACCTTTTATTTTCTTGGATCCATCACCAGCTTTTTTAATGAGAATAACGCCAGCAAAGCCCTGTTCTAAATCCCACAGATATACAGATGATACACCCCCTTCGAAATACCTAATAAGATGGTTTAAAAAAAAGCTTTGAGATTGCTTTCTAATCCAGCTAATTTACACAAATATTATAAAGGCGTATAAAACAGCAGAGTAAGTTACATTTCTCGATACTGATCAAAGGCAGCATTTGCATCAACTTCCAGTTTCCGTAACCTGTCAGAAGGCATGGCACCATCCTCGAGAGGTGGATCATACGTATTTGTCCAAGGGGACCTGCACGAAATATGCGGACATATTAATTAAACTGAATATGGTTTTCAATTACCTTTGTTTAGTCGAATATTATCTCACCTATAAGAGTCTCCATCCCTATTATAATCGCAAAGAAGAAAGTCTTTGCCAACGGATTTGTCTCTAGCTATCTTTAAAGGTTGATCAACAGAGGATAGCAAATCCTCACACAGATTTGGTACCTATATTTCAAAAAGAATACATTTTAAAACTTTCTTCACACAAGTCTTCCTGTAACTTGCCCATTGAAGTGAGTAACAAACGGGACAACATTGATATCAGCTCAGCAGAATAACTGAGAATTATTTAAGTAACAAATCAATATCTCGCTCTACTTTTTTATCTAGGGCAAGAAGAGAAACGCCACACCCACTAGACTCTAGTGATAACTTCACTCGCACATCAACACTGCTCATGGTAATAACAAATTCCAGGGTATTTCACAAGAAAAATGCAAGCTGGTAAGACTGCCCTTTGATGAGCTACTTACTAAATCGATCAAGTCACTAAGATTTTTTTCAATTTGTTGAGGAGGTAGTCTCCTCATTAGATCTAGTGCACAGTCCAACTGTTGTTCCGTCTGGAAAAAAAAAACGTAAAACATGGCCTTAAGAAGTCAAACGAATGCTTATAGAAGCACATGTTACATTAGTATTGGCAACTAGTCCATGATAAAACTGAGCAGGGAATGAGTATGAAGAATCGAAACAAAATGATTACAAGCTAGGAAATTAATTTCAAAGGGCACCAATTGCATGGCAACCACTTGCCCGTGGTTTAATTTCTCTGCATTTGTTCTAGTTGCCAGGATTTGGAATTTATCAAATGGGCAGGAAATACACAAGAGATAAGTTGGCAAAAAAATGACTGAAGTTTTAGAAATACTGGGGAGGAGTAGGAAAGTGGCAGCAGCACAGTATTTAAACAATTGTAATACTCGAAACAACGTGCTACTGTAGTATGCTAAGTAAGTGGAAACAAATACACAAATTGGAAAGGTTGAATTACTTACCATTTCCACGTTAGCTTTTCTGTGTTTTTCCTAGGGCAAAGGCAGAAACGAAACATTCACTTCAGCGTTCACACCCTACAAGAAATATGGTGGAATGCACAGCCAATCGCCCGATTGGTAAAAAATTGCTCTCATATGACCGAAAATGCCGTCTGGGGGCGCTCGCAACATGTTATTGATGGAGAGCTCTATCAAAGGGGGTTATGGCTCTAGTTATTAAGACCGCTAGGTGATAAAACCACGCACCGCTCGCTGGATGCTCAGTATTGTAATATAATTCTGGTAAAATACAAATTAGTTTTAAAATTTCATACACGTAATTAATTTCTTCTTCCATATTTTATTTTATTTTAATTTTCATGCTTAAAAAATCTAAACTTGATCTTGCTAAGTATAATTTTCAATAATAATGTGCGTAATCCTTGAGTTTTTGGCGTATTAATTGAGAGAATGAGGAAATGAGGAAATTTAAATGTCCGACAAATGCTTTAGTTTCCATCCGAGTGAACTCATGCTAACAGCGCTCCTTACGTCGTTTTAAGAAACGCCAAATAGTGCTGCGTCGGTGTTTCGTGCCACCGTATTGTTTCACCGGAAGCATGCATGAAGCGCTTTTCCGCTTTTTTGTGTCCAAAATGGCTTCTGCTAGGCTTTGAATCGTGTTTTAGAAAAAGAATTTAATTTGATAATTATGTTTATTTTGATATTTTAAGCATTTATTTTGGTAGCGAGTTTTAACGAGTCAGTTTACCGTGGCCTTAGAGCGGCATTTATGAGATTCGCGTCTCTACTCCGAGGGAATGCCGGCATTAGGACTTGCCAGGAGTACGAAAAGTTTGAGGAAAGTTCGGTGCCTTTATTTTGGATATTTTCCATGCCATAGTCAAATGGTTTTAGTAAAACTCCAAAATCAAGCAGCGTAGTACGAGCGTACGTGAAGCCGACGAAATTATATTTGTCATTTTGCGAAATTATGCCTACTCAGTTTATAATGGAAGAAGAACACCCTGAAATCAAAGTGAAAGCTGCGTTCAATGGGTAAGTGGTTTTGCATGGTATCTCGTAGATAGGGCTGATAAGGAAAGCCAAACAACTTATTAGTTTTATTATTATTCCGTAAACTGGGGTGTAAAATTCACATTTACTACATTATCTATGTACAAATTATGATCGGTAAGGTCATTGTGGTGAAGTTGGAGGATTCAGTAGGTGTGGCTTGGATTATCTTAACTCACCTCTGCCCATCGTGTCCTGTTGTGAGTCAGCGTTGCATTGCCTAACTATTCGCTTATCCGAACAGTCTGCTTATACAGTTTATTCATCCCACATTTTAATATTAAAATACATTACGGAACAAGTTATAATAATGACTGGTTGCTTGATAATGAAGAAAGGAATTGTGTTGGTAATGAAGATTCGTTCTGTTTGCAATTATTGAAATTTTATGCATTGAAACTGGTAATCCCAGGATGGCTTTTTCACTTGTTTTTCCAAGGTTCTACTCATTTTTCACTTTTCTACATTTCACGCTATTTCATTCCTATGCTCCTTGGACAAATTATTGTGATCTAGGTATTTCCTACCAATAACACACCTTGATTGAAAGAAAGCTATCTTCATATCTTTGCTTTTTCCTGATAAGGCTTTAACCATTAATAATCATTAGCATCTTTGAACTTTCTAGATCAATGGTTCCCAACATACACAGATTACTAAGGCTTCTTTAGTTCTTAGATTTTAAATCTGATATTATTAAATTAACATTCTATATTTATTTATAATAACCAGAAACTTGCAGGAAATTTCTGCAGACTGGCGGTTGGGAAATATCGATCTAAGCAATGCATTTCAATAAATGGTAATTGTTTGGCTTGAAGGGCAGCTACATGAGTGTTTCATGCACTGCATCTAGACAGCTACTGGCTAACTAATAGAATAAAAAACGCTGGAATCTTGAAATAAACATGCATTTTGGAAAAATTATATTCACTTTATAGCGGTGACTAATGTAGGGATTTTGCCCATCAGATATGTTAATAGTAAACCCCATTACCTAGTTTCGCCAATATTTATCATCCTGAGCTTGCTCAGAGACTGCTTAATTTTGCTACTTTACATTAATTAATTAAAAACTTATGTATTTCCACAGGGGATGCGTTTAATTTTTGTATTTTACTTTTCCTTTGACTGGCAAGTGTTATTATGCTATACTGTGTCTTTCACATTTTTATTTATACGTTGTTTTTTTCTAATTTCAGCAAGTTCATGATCACCTATGTTGTTCCCCATATAACGTTGGATGAGCTATCTGCTGAAATGAGAGATATTTGCAAATTTGATGGTAGCTCATTATTTACAATGAAATGGATGGATGAAGAAGGTACGATGCTCCCTTTATCAATTTTTACAGTTATCTTATAGCTTTCATCATTTGATATCTAGGTTTATCCCATATCTGTCTGTTTTGTCATAGGCGATCCATGCACCATATCAAGTCAAGAGGAATTGGAGGAGGCAATACGATTATATGAACTGAACAAGGATTCGGAGCTAACCATTCATGGTAAGATTTTAAAATAATCACTTTTTTGCGTTATTTAAACTTGGGCAATACATTTCCAAACTATTTTTTTGCTGTAGATTTGATAATTGTGATGGTATCACAATTGAAATTTTAGTAGATAATTTGATGAAAAAGTTATATGGTATTGGCTCATGCTAAATACTGCATAATGTCTGTTATGATCAAAATAAGTCACATTCTATAGCAAGAATATAGAAAAGATATATCTTTAGTTTTTACTTACTTAATTCATGTTAAACCGGCGCCGATGGTAGAGTGGGTTACGCGCTTGCAACTCAATCCTAACTTGCGAGGCTCCCTCCCCTGTCGAGGTCTGTGAGAATTTTGAAGATGTGCAAAATTCTCTTAAGTGGCGGCTTTTTGGTTGAGAGTTTAAACCGAGTTCCCGTGTAGATCCCGTTTGATATCTGCACGTTAAAGATCACTCTTGAGGGGGTGGAAGTAGGCCTACCCCTTCGTAGGCAAAATTCCCAAGTAGGTGACGTTGATCCATCCCCTGGCGTTGGTGTTTAGCCCTAGAGTGCAAAAATAGTCGAACGTTAAAAATCCACCAACCAACCAATTCATGTTAAATTATCATTGGAATTAATTTTTGTTTGTGAAAATGGTATTTATTTTGATTGAATTTTTATTGATGATATATATATTTTCCCACAAAATAAAAATTTGTATGTTTCTTTCCTAACATTGCACGAATATTATTGAATACATATTGTAATGATTGTAGGCTACATGTATAACTAACTGGATTTAACCAGAATGAAACATGTACCAACTTTAGATGCATCCAGTTTTGTTACTTCCATCTAATGTCAATGCCATCCTAAAGTTTGTCATTGGTATTACTGAACTTTATTTTTTATGTTAATTTTTAACATTGATGCTGAAGACAAGGCTAGGTTATATACCTTCATACAGTAGACCTTCAATAGCTTAACTGTTATTTCATCACAATAAATGGCAAAGTCATTAATTTTTCATGACTTTTAACACCTGCCAAGTTTTGTGGATTGAATATTTGCCAAGTTTTATTAAATTGGGCATTATTGAATGTGCTAAGACTCGCGCTCAAGACAGTTAGATTCCTCCATTTCTTCTTGGAGATGTTTTAATACATCTCTGCATTTTTCAGTAGAGCTTTGGCAAAACTGGTTGTTATTACGAGTACTTGACCGAAAGTATAAATTCCTTTTGTTTATGTGTTTTATGTGGTTGTGGTCTTGTGGAACCTTTTGGCTGATGCCAACTTCTTTGACATTCTTGGACAAAATGTGTAGAGCAATGCTAATCAAAGAACTACATTCCTAGGCTTCATATCGGTGCTAAACATTTTTTTTAAAATTTGCAAGGTGAATGAAAAGAAGCGATTGTGATCTTTAATTTTTCATTTTGTTGAATTCGCATGCAGCAGACATGTTTCATGTGTGCAGCGCCATATACAGTAAATATCAAAGTAAATTTTAAAAAAATGAAATTCAGACAGTGGTTATAATCCAGTTATTCAACTCACGAATGAATTTCAAAATTTGCGAAAAATCAATGAGCGGGACCCTCGTTTTGATCAAAACCTCATTATATTAGGTAATTAGGTACTTAGTTAGGTACAGTAGGTGGTTTGTGCCCTTGCTTCTTGATCCTAACTAGCGGGGTTTGCTCCCCGGTCGAGGTCTGTGAGAATTTTGAGGATGTGCAAAATTCTCTAAATGGCGGCTCTTTCTATTCTTTTCTATTTTTTACCCTGCATTAAAGAGTTTATGCCAAGGTCCCGTGCAGATCCCATTTGCACTCTGCGTGTTAAAGATCCCTCTTAAAGGGTGGAAGTCTCCCTTCTTAGGCAAAATTCTCAGGTAGGTGAAGCTGGCACATCCCCTGGCGTTGGTATTTAACCCTTGTGTGCAGAAATAGACCAACGTTAAAAATCCACAAACAAACTAAACTCTGAACCATTTGATTCAATTCAACTCAGTACCCTACAGTCAGCAATAAATGTCATATGGTAGGGGGTGGAGCCATTTTTTTAAGAGAATGCTCCTACGTCAGTTGCGATCGACTTTATGCATCATCGTTAAATTGAATTTGTAACAGATCTGGACTATTACTGACTTACTGACGATTATTCCATCGTCCAATCGCATGCAAAAAGGACCAAAAGTAATCATCCGTCTTAGCATGGAGCTCGATTTAAAATGGTTATGCCTACATCTACAGCGATTATTAGGCACGAAAATATGGGATACGAGATGCGAATTGCAAGAAAGGTTAAAGAGTTTCAATAATCTCATGAAAAAATTTCTGGTCTTGCCCTTAATGAATCCCAATTAAAAGAGTGAAGCATTTCTGTCACACTCTGAATATTGAAAATTGCTCTTAACTAATCTGGTTGCTCTCCGTTGGACCATTTCAAGCTTCTGAACTTGATTCATTGAATTCATGAAATTGAATTTGATACAACATAAACCTGTAATGATAAAAACTCAGAACAAATATCCCTGTATGATATATATCATGCAAGGTGAAGCATATGTCAGGCATATGGAAACAGCTATGTGAAATCTGATTTCAAAGTTGAATAAAAAGTGACATGTAAGGATAACAGAAAAGTATATCGCGCCACTATAAAATATTAAACTTATTTTACTAAAAAAAAGTCAAAGTACGGTTGACCTTTTTGGTGCTATTCATGTATGCAACCATGCGTTCCTTGAATTCCACGGTACAGTGTAAGCCAGTTGTCATTTCTTGGGAATGTTACCAATTCACAGCTGTCATTGATGCTTTCCTGCCACGCATTCGCGCAATGCGTGGTTGCATACATAATACATAGGTAACACTGTATGTCAGCTGTAACCTTGCGATTGATAATTCAATGTCGCAAATGAAAACATTAAAAAAAATATTTTCGTTTCTAAATGGATTTCTGCCCTATCTTTAACGGTTAATATTTTAGTCGCATGAATCGAGCACGTGACATGCAATGAATGATGCATGTGATATAGTCACTTGCCTACTTCTTGTTGAAATGTGAAAGCAGATTTTTCCAAGATCTTTCCATGCTGACAATGGAGATGTCCAGACATGCCTCACCCTATATAGAAATGTGGATGAATTAACGTTTTATAACATTCTAGTTTGCTAGTTTGCTCGTTTATTTGTAATTGGTCGTAGCTAATTGCGGATATAACATTCAACTACTGATTCTGAAACTTAGTTTTGGAAATTTGACAACTAACCCCTTTGCATGTATTTTATATCAACACCAATCGCAATCTTTTTATATTTTGTTCAGTGATCAGACTGACATGTTCAGCTATTAACGTCTTTGGCTCGCCGTATCCCCACTTTTGTGGGGAGTGAATCTTCAAAAAAAAAAAAAAAGTCTTTGGCATGATTAATAATTTCGTGTATACAGTTTCAATTTTGTCGAAGTCTTTCAAAAGTCATCATTAACCATATAATTATTCAGGTTGGGATACATGACTCTCTTTTGGCGCTCTGCACTATCTTTCTAACAAAAAAAAATTCGCACGCGTTGCGAAATTAAATGCAGGCCTTCAATGGTTCCTAGTATTCCTAGTTTTCCTAGTTTTTTTCATGATTCCTAGTTTTCCTAGTTATTTCTTAATTTTTCCTAGTTTTCCTAGTTTTTTCTAGTTTTTCCTAGTTTTTTTCCCCCAAAATATTGTAGTCTAAATAATGATTTTTATTTCCCAGCCAGAAACTAGCCTACAGGTATGCATTCGTTGGCACTTACATGTAGATGTAAGAAAGTTAATTTTTTTGACCACTAGTGTCAACCGGCGGGCAAACAATTGGTAATTTAATTGCATTACGAATTGTTTGCCGCTGGTTGGCGCTAGTGGTTAAAAAAAATTAACTTTCTTACTTCTAAGTGCCAACGAATGCGTTGGCACTGGGCGCACCAGTGTACGCCGGGTGTACGTTTCAGCACCTGTTCCATTCGGCTGGGCAATGGTGCATTCTTTAGTGAAGTGGGTGCACCCTACGGTCCGTAGGGTTCTTTTCTGGTAAAAAGAAAAAAATCTATTTTCCTATATTGGGCTCCGTACAAGGTGGTAACATGTTAATATTTGTGTATAAGGAGCAATCGTGTTACTGAATTGTCCAAAATCGCGAATTCTTTCTCTTACGCCAAAATTTTAACATTTACCGAGGACAAAATTGCAAAATTTTCAACGTTTTCCGAGGGACTACAATGCAAAGTTTTTCATATTTTCTGAGGGACATAATGCAACATTTGTCTAAGAATTTTCCACGTTTTCCGAGGGACAAATCGCGACATTTGCCCATAAATTTGCCACATCTGAAAACGTGTCAAATTTCACATTTTTATCAAGGCATAATAATGCGAAATTTGTCACGTTTTCCGAGAGACAAGGAGAAGGAGCAGTTTGATGCCATGAAAAAAAAGCTCATCAATTCGGTGTGTTCTAATAATTATAAAACCCCATGTAGAAGTAAAAAAGATAAGAGCACAAAATAAAATACAGTAATTTTGGTTTATTAACAGGGTTCCCCCAGAACTGGAAAACCTGAAAAAGTCAGGAAACTTGACAATGACCTGAAAAAGTCAGGAAAGAATGGTTTATTTTGAAAAAGTCAGGGAAATTTAACGCAATTATGACAGTTATAATGGCGAATTCCACTTGTCCATAAAGAGTACACTCGTGTACTCCGGGTGTAGAAATCTGCTCTCATTTCATTCCACTTGTCCATCGTGCATACTCCGTTGAAATCGTTGCACCCTGCTGGACGGTTCCACTTGTCCAAACAGAGTACACTGAGAGTACCCCGACTGCTCGGTCTCAAGAGCTAGGGTAGCCAGAGCAGCCAACTTGGCGGATGTTGGACGTCATAAGGACGCAATGACTTCCGGTGGAGAAGTGGAATTCGCTATTAGGGCCCATTTTCCGAGTAGAAATTTGAAAAACTTTTTCCACATATTCATAGTTTAGATTTACAAAATTTTCCACGTTTTTCATGAACAAATTTGAAAAATTTTCCTCGTTTTCCGAGTAGAAATTTGTAAAATTTTGCATGTTTTCCGAGTTCTAATTTTCCACGTTTTCACAATTCTCTAAGGTTTCCAAGGACAAATGTTCCACATTTTCCAAGGACAAAATTGCAAAAATTTCTTTTTTTTTCCAAACACAAATTTTTAACATTTTCCGAATACAAGATTTTCCCATGTTATTCTATGTTAATTTTTAACATTGTCGTTAGTAAATTAAAAAAAAATATTTTTCAGTGTCAATTTTGGAAAATATGTCAATTTTTCACATTGTCATTAGTCAGGGAAATTTTTCATAAAACCTGGAAAAGTCAGGGAAGTTTAAAGTGAAATTTTTGGGGGAACCCTGAATAATGTATTGTTTTATAATTGATAAAAGTTCCTAGTTTGTTCCTAGTTTTTCCTAGTTTTTTTCGAGACAGCAGTTGAAGGCCTGAGACGTCATTTTTTGGTAAAAAATCACCTCATTTATTAACACAAAATTCTCATCGGTGAAAAAAGCCTCATTCATTGCTCATAAAGATTTCAATTTCTGGTCATAAAGACCAGAAATTAAAATCTTTGTGTGGTTAATTTTACCGATAAATGAGTTTTCTTACCAAAAAATTCCATCTTCACGGCCAGAAAATGGCGACTTCTTTGACTAGAAAATTGTTTCGCAAATCAATTAATAGTGTAGTTATTTTAGGGATAATTATCATCTTTCTGGAATCATTTGCTGCGGTCGCGAAATTTTGCTGCGAGAAATTATTAACAAAAAAAAGATGATACAGTATGTAAGGCAACCTTTTATTTAGGAATAAACAGTTCAAAATAATTACAATCCAAAGTGAGAAAATCAAGCAAATAAGTTAACAGCTAATTTAGATTACATTGAATAATTGGCAGGTAATTTTTAATTTTTACTGTAATGTGTCGTTTGGAGCCTACTTCGATGTAGGGATGTGTTCACTGCACAATAGTATGGGTAACAACTAATGTTTATTTGCAATGCATTATGGGTAGTTACAGATCGAGCGCTATGGCGCTTTTGCTAACAGCACATCTCCCCTTTTAAGATAAAGAAATATCAATGAC
>JAQGBX010005991.1:0-13011 GCA_034698745.1 Megaphyllum sjaelandicum
GGTAACATCTTGTTTACCATATCGGGAGTGTCAGCTTAGTAGGGTCCCTCCTGCAACTGGCAATCCCCCCTACCACATGGCATTCACTTGCTGACTGTAGGGTACCGAATTGAATTGAATTGAATTGCAGAACGATTTTGTTTTATTTGTTGAGTATTAGCACCATAACAATAATGTACAGTATATTAACTATGTACTGTATGTTCAGAATTTATTGCCACAGCTATTTGGTGTCAATATTCAGCAATACTCAACTTTCAGTTCAGGAACAAAAGTAAATAAAAAGATTTCGGTACGTTATGTTGAGATTTTATTTCACATCATGGCTGCAAAAAGTATCGATTTTAGACATATTGTAGAACGTGTCATGAGCCATCCATGCAATTGTTATAAGATAAATAAACTTACCAGGTTTTCACTGCGATGGCAATGTTTACTGACCATTTCCATTTCCCTTGCTCTTTAAAAATCACCAGCTATACTGTATGTCATGGAGACATAGACGAAATTTGGTTGTCGCCATTTTCTTTTTTGGCTTTGGTCGGCACTGTGCATGTGCCAACTCAACTTTACAAGCGTGGGGAGCGCGGAGTTCAACCTACTTATGGCGAATTTAATTGGGCTAAAAAATCTGCACTAGTGTAAGGTACCAGGTGAGGCAAAAGTCTGTAGTCTTTTTGCGCCTGCTGCCTGCAATGTTGCCGATTATGCAGACTTATGCCTCACCTTGTAGCTTGCACTAGTGCAGATTTTTTGGCCCAATCAAATTCGCCGTTAAACTCGTTGCGCCGGGAGCAACAAAGCTTGGAAAAGTGTATCGTATAGCGTTTACGCTTCCCACCAAAAAGTTAAGCTCGTCACGTGCACCACGAGCGTGGCGTTCTTGGTGGGACGCCGGCTTAACGATCGACACGGGAAGTGCGACAAATGCTTTGTTAGCAAAATATTAATAAAACATGGGATAAAAGGATGTAATGTCCGGCTTTTTTTTTCTTTTTTTAAAAATGTGATTGTTATTCGTATCTTGTGAGAATGCTTCTGTAACGAGGGTTGAATGCGTTTTCAAAAACTTTTGACACATTCGGAAGAGTGACACGTTTCGTGTCGTCTTCGAGTATCCCGCATTTCCGCTCGTGTCGCAGGTGCCATGTTTTTAACGGCTATTATTAACGCTGCGAGTAATTTCGAAGTGGGTTTTGTTTTAAAAGGTTTTAGCGTTTTGCGTCGCATCGTGAATGGCAGCCAGTAAAAAGATCGCACTTAGGGAGGAATAAAAGTGCGAAGTGGGTTTAAAGCACTCCCCGCCAGATTTCATTTCTTCGACAAAACTACTCGGGCCTAAATGTCGAGCGGAAGTACGAGATGACTATGGGAGGGAGATGGGGATATGAAGGGGGAGTGGGGGATCCGTCGTATGCCTAAGATGATGAGCCTTCCTATGGAGCTGGAACAAATATTTGACTTTGGTCATATATTGCTTTACTTTTTATTATGACATTGAAGGAGTTTATGCGTTTTATATAGCTTTTGTAAACTGGAACAGACAGCAGTGGTCTTATGAGGCTTATAACTTTTTAGCCATTTTGGGGAGTTTTGTTTTCGCGGCGGTAATAAAGGTTTTTATGGTCAACGTTCAATTTTTGAAGGCTTTTAGTAGCTGGTGAACGAGTGCCGATGGCTGTGATAGAGGTCGAGGTAGCATCTCTTACTAGGTTAATTAATTCCCTGTTATATTTAGTCGTGTCTTCACTCGAGTACTTCAAACAGGAAGCTATATATGTGACGCTAGCTAGCTCAGTTTTAGTCTTAATTACGTTTTTAGCATAATTGTTTATAAAATACCTTATCCAAGTATCCGAATACATGCAGTCGAACCTCGTTTAAGCGAATCTCGAGGGACGTCAACATTTGTTCGTTTAAACCGTAGTTCGTATTATCAGAAGTCACTCGAAGTTTACCTTCATTAATAAGAACTAAAGTTGCATTGAATTAAGTTTGAATAAAATCCTACTCCTCGTGCTCCTGTAACTTTATCGGAAAATTCCCCGTTATAACGAATCTTTTTTCAAATGGTCTAAAGTTCGTTTTAACGTAACATACTGTAGCGGGAATTACTCGGGGATTGAAATTTCATTTTCTTTAGCTGGAAAGTTGGAAATGAGTTCTTACTAAGAGAAACAAGGTTCCACTTTTATAACAACGAGCATTTGCCGAATAGTATTTATTTTACTTATTGTTATAATAGCCATATTTTTAAGCTATAAATGCGTCACGTCATTTTCCCGGCTCTAACTTGTTCCAACTTATCTTAAATGTATTTTTTTTGGTTCTTCTGATCGTTTGCAATGTGGGTTTTCAATGCGTTTAGCAGAGCATAAACGAATATGTCATGTTTTAGTCATAACAATGCTCCCACTTCCATTTGTCATTGTGAGAGATTGGGAACGTAAGGAATCAAAAGTAGAAAAATCTGTCTTTTAAGCCCGATTGGACAAACGAAATTCTAACACGAGCGTGTTACTATCGCTTTTTTAAAATGCATTGGCCGGCTTAAATCTGTCCATTGGTCAAACGACTGAGTGAAACTTAACTGGACATTCCTCAGTTTGGGTCAGCGAACAAATTGATCATTTTATGGCATTGAAATAATCCAAAAAGTTTGTGCATCTTTCGAATGACATTCCCGTCATTCCATCGGTCATTCGGTCATTTTTATTTCATGGGTCTACCGACGCTTTGGCGTTTTTTTTAAGTTGGTCAAAACGTGTCGGGCGATTTCATATCGATCATCTCGCTGCATTTTTGTGGCCACTTTTGATGGCTCCGTGATAAATTGCTTCTCGCTTTTTTTGAACATTTTTTTGTATTTTTACCCAAAAAAAAGTGTTTTTGATGATTCCGAAAAGCAATATTGTCAAAAGCAGAAGGTCGCTTTTTAGACGACCTTTTCATTGCATCCGTGAAATTATTGCTTTTTTACGGTTTGGCGATGCTTAGCTTGGCTGACTCGATAATTCCCGTTAGAAGGCTTTTTTATATAAATTAAGGGTTGGAAATGTTGTACCATTGGCTTAAAATGTTATCATGGTTAGGATGCAGCTGGGAAATTCATGATTTTTTAAAGTGACATCTTGGGTAATGAGTAAACTTTTCTCGTTTTTTTAAAGGCATTTTTCAAGATGTCGTTGTCTTTGATTGTCAATCTATTTCTGATTAATAAGAAAATAATAGCACTAAGCAGGTGACATAGTTTGTAAACTGCATGTCATTGGTTTTCAGTAATGTTCATAGCATTGCAACATCATACACCGTATCGAAAACATTTATTCAATTACATTTTTAACTATTTTAGGAAATACGTGTAGTCGTAAAAAGTGGCATGCCGTGAAAATTGTAACTTTTTGATGAAAATGTCATAACGCGGCCAAATAGAGAAGACGGATGAACGATAATTGCATTTCGTGACAAGTAATCTAACCTTTTATGACATTTTTAAAATAAAATTAGAAAAATGTTATCAACCTGAAATGAAAGCAGTATAAATAATTATTGATTTTTGAAACATAATTTCTCCTTTTCCAATATACCGTCTTCCAATTTTGTATTATTTTTTAAGGATTGTGTTTCCATCGTTGAATTTGATAAATGCTTCGAGGGTGTATGGCCCAGTCTTGCTTTTCCTGATAAATGTCTTCATTGGTTAGACGTTGTTTCATTTCTCAATCTCCTAAAAGATCATAGTTGTATTTGGAAAAGGTCGAAAATCATACGTGCATTTTTCCAACCAACTGCCGCGCCGTTTTATATAAATGTAATGTGTACACCGAGGATGAATTGTTATTCGTAATTGTAAAAAATATAATATGGCCCGCACCAATTCTCTTGACAAGGCGAAATTTATAGCAGTGAGCTTCGTAACCTAGAGAATATAAGCACAGGTTTCGGAAATGAAGTTAAAACTTAAGAAATATGATCTCGGGCGCATTTATTAGTCGAGATCGCATTCGTCATATTTTTTTCATTGCTGCAAAATTGCAAGTACGATTCGTGCATCTATAGCTACGATATACATGTACAGTATATGTGGTATATAGAGACTTATACAGAAGGAATCCAGCGTTGAGAATAAATGGATGCTCTTGACCAATGACTACTATACACCATTTGTTCGTGGTATATTTTTACGAATAAGGCATCGGTGTACTCGTAGTTATTCTATGGTGCAGTTTCCAATTTAAATTATGATTATTTCGTACATGTCGTTATATACGACGTGCACTTAATGTAGGTCTAATTTCGATTTAACGAAATTGTAGTTTTGCATGCCCCGCTCGGTTTTAGGCATGTAAAAGCTCCCATTTATTTCATTGAAATGGAAATCCCCGCTCCTAAATTACCGTTTTATTGCGAACGGTTATGTCGGAATTAAAGGACGCGCGGCTGGTTAAATGTGAAATTCAAGAACTTATGAGGCTCACATTTTTCAAAGCTATTTCTTAAGCCTAGGACGCATTAAGCATCGGACCCGGCGCCGTTCTAGGCCTACCCAATCCTATGTGAATGCAGATGCCGTTGTGTGTATCTTGTAATTATTTCTGTTTACAATATAGAAGTGTAATAGCTGCAGTAAATTAGCGTAAACCCTCGAGATTTCTTAATTAACCCGGGGAATTTTCAAACTACTGCAATTTGCTATGCAAATGAGCAATAACTTAAAAGAGTCCACCCCGTACTCGTCTTTTGATTGAGCCGACTCGTTTATCTTCTTCTGGATTTTCTTGAGAAAATACGAACGAATGCTTTCCTGCGGAAGATCAATTTTCGACTAGACCATGCAGGATGTCACGAAAATCACTTTTTGTTTTATTAAGTTATCTTTCATTCATGGTCAGATTTTGTTTTACTATATATAGTGAAATGTGGCCTTGACGCGAGCTTAAACTACTGTATATCCATTGTAAAAATCGTAAAAACAAACGGTGTACGGTGTACCAGTATGTGCAGTCAAAATGAGATTTTTGAGAAAGTGAAGTATAACCATTTACCAGTATGGTTTTAGAAATGTTCTAATTGTATAGCTAATTACACTAAATTTAGAGTTCGAGATGCTATGTTTGTAATTTGGTCGCATTATGATTGCTTGGTAAACTTTTGCTTAACTGAAGTTTGTGTTAATAATATTTTCAAACTATTACCATTAAAAAGCTTTAAGAGTTCAGGGCTTAATTTTGAATGCTATAGGATCTAAAAATACACTTCCACTTCTTTTAATCGTAATTCTTTGGCGATCATCAATTATGCTGTCGCGTTATTAACCCTATCGTATCGACTAAATGTTGGTTTCCGTTTGTTGTCGTAAAGCTCTCAAAGATTTTTTTCAATCTTTGTAACGTAAATTATTGACATGGATGAATAATTATTATGCACTTGGTGATCGATCAACCCCACAGTAGCTTATTTTTATTAAACTGGCACTAATTTAAATCTTAATGCTTATGCACTTGTTGTGCTTATGTTGCCTGGGTGAATCGCCATTATTAATTTATATTAAGAAATGTTATTGCAGAATCGATTTTTTCACGACAAAAGCAAATATTTGACTCAAATATTTTGACTGAATTCTTTTCCAAGTCCTTATTTGTGCAAAATTGCCGTCCAAAATGCCCACGTTGTGAATTGATAAATTGAACATAGACCAAGAATCTTTCACAAAATGAAGTAATTTAATGTAAAACAAGTATTGCAAATGAAGTCCCACAGGGTCGGTCACGACTGCTTCTTAATAATAATTAATGCAATAATTGTAAATTTGCAATAGTTTGCTATTCTTGAAGCCCAGCATTCAGTCTACACAGTTGAATCTTTGCTCTGAGCATTGCCTTGAAGTAAATAATGTCTTCGAAAATACATGTAGAATATATTCACAATTTTTAAAATGATTTTAACAGCTTCTGACCTTTGACATCTTAAGAACACGTTCTCGAAAGCTTGTTTTATTTATGGTTTTAAATTAGTCCCATCTATATGATTGTAGTGATATTCATTATAGTTTTATTGATTCGTAATCCATTCGAAGTGCATCGCATCAGGACTGCGTGGTGTTGATAACTTGAGTTGATTTAAATCTTGCGAGATTGTTTAGCATCTTGTTTTGTAAATTCAAGTTGTGCACTTATACAGCTAATTAAGTATTCCTGATTTTAACATCAGGGTTTTACCAGAATAATACCGTCCCAAAAATTTGTACTTTTGGTGACCACCTATTTTTCACTGAAATACTATTTTGTGGCATATTTTACATGTTTATGTATTTGGACTTGATTTTTCATTTATATGATTAGGCTTTTAAAAGAAATTCATTTATAAACACAACAATCTACAATTGTATGCATGCATTTATACGTTTGAAGACACGCATATTTCACGAGTAGGGCCTATACATTTATCCTCACTGTAAGGATTTGCAAATCAGGAGAAATTAGATGTAAAACATGCTGGATGTTATCAGGATTTATGCCTGATTCCCACTGGGCAGAATGAGCAGGGAAATAGAAATTCGTCTGCTCGAGCTGCTGCAGACTTGCTGATTGCATGTTCCCACTGGGCAGCATTTCATCAGCGGAAAAAGTAAAACGCTCTAGCTAACGACGTGCAAACGATAATGGATGCTCCTAGAAATGCATTTTTACAAACAACTGACGCACCTGATAACCATTATCATTGTTTCTCCACTCGGGCCTGGGCTGGTAATGGCCGACATCTTGGAGTGCGCATGCGTGAAACCGGGCGCAAGCAGAAGAAACAGGATCAGGTTGAAAATAATTCGGCTGAGCTGTAGCGCCACCTGCCGAGGACGGAATGCGACAGTGAAGTGCGCATGCGCACACCTGCAGCAGGAAGAATTCTGCCCAGTGGGAATCAGGCATTAGTATATATATACACGAATCACGAAGCAGGCAGAAGTTTATAATCACTAAGTAACGGTATAGCGAAAGAACTGCATTTATGAACGGCGCAGCTTTATTATTCTTTTTTTTTAAATTGTACCTTTCTAAAATAGTATTATTTACACAGAATAAAAAAAAAACAACTTTGAAATACTCCTGGAAATGTGCACTGAGCATGCTGTATAAAGCACTCGGCCCAGTTTTAATTAGAAATTTCTCAATTGAATGAACGTTGTCATAAGGGTTTGTCAAGCAGAAAAAAAACGTTGACGATGACAACCGTGTTTTTAAAACGAGCATCACGTTGATCCTGTGGACTTTTACGAATGTATTTTCTTCAACGCTATGCATTATAATGCTTGGTTTTTTTTCCTCTCATCAACCTTCGCAAATTTAATTTTCTGTCGTGTTTTCGAGTCTTTTTCTTCTTACTTTTCCTCGGATTATTTGTTTAAGAATTGCGCCTGCCTCCGTATGAATTATGCGTGAACGCTTTTAAAAGCAATGTAACTCCAAAAAACTCGCTCGATATCGTTTCCGCTAGACGTTCGCTAAGAAGTTTAATTACGCTGATATGAACTTATTTATATTGAAGTCTTCAGCAAAATTACCGGAGGGCATCCGAATGTGCGCTCGTTTTTTCTGCTTTGCGAGGGTGCGCCGTATCGATTCATTTGGGAATGCCAAAAATGCCTCGAAACGTTCGTTGTTGTTTTTTTTTCTTTCTTAAAGAACTACGGAATGAAATATGGACAAATAAAATGCCCAGTCATTTCATTGGAGTGACCGATTCATTCCAGGTTTCATATTACTCTTACGAGTAGATGAACAAGAATGAAAACGAAAATTTTATCTCCGATTACTTTAAAACGATGGCAAATTGCCTTTGTCATTAAATCGATAATCTTTCGTACACTGAATTAACTTTAAAAGTTTCGTAGAATCATTCATACGGAAATTGAAAGAGTTTATGCCGAGTATCGTTTACCAAAATTGGATTCTGTATAGGCAATCTTGCATGACGAGGTGAGGACCTGGTGTTATACAAGTCCGTGCGTAATAGTCTTGTAAATTGTAATTAAATATTAAAATTAATACGCTGATTGCATTAGATATCCTGCGCAAATAAGTTTAATATGTTTAACTGCTAGACTAGAAAGAATTTATCATTTGCGCACCAAAGTCAGCTTCAAATGTTTAGTGGCACCTCTTAGTTTTGAGGTAAATCACCTAATTTAATTTGATTTTTCTGTTTAAATTAGTTTTAATATTCTGTAGATCTGTGATTCACCTTCAATTTTATTTATCTGTTTAAATTAATGCTATAATATTCTGTAGGTCTGTGGTTCACTAATGGTACAGTAATATTTTCAATGTAAACAATGATAAAGAACATATGGGTTACATAAACAGGACCAGGGGGAAAGGAGGGTGGGATCTAAAAACCTGGAAAAATACAGGACATCCTTTATGGGTGATCCCCCTAGCTTAAAGACAAAACGCTGCCCCTGAACATAGGCAATCACTGATAGCAGCAATGCTTTCAGTGATTGCCTTCCAACGTTGCCGCTTGTGTCTTACAAATTTCAATGTCCACGTGCTAACCTGATTCGGTCAGGTATTACGGTACAATTCGGTCAACGGTTAATTTTAATGGAAATCAGCAATGTTTCAGGGAATTCTAAAATTTGAACACAGTTAAAACTGGACCATTTTCAAAGACGTAATCTTCAAATCGCGATTACAAATTTTAGAGATTCTTTAGTTGTGTTTCTTCGTCAATTTCATGAATTTTCGTTGCTCGTAAATTGTCCTGAAATTGTCGAGCTATTGTTATACCCATTTGAAAGTTGCATTCGAAAGCTTCGCGGATTTATTTCATAGTTTGCACATACACACAAAAGCGAGATGTATCCCAATTGCAATTAGCGCATAAGGGTAGAGATTCCCCCGCGAAAATAAGCCTCTTATTTTTCTGGCACGTTTCGTGGCGCCATTTTTGTCGTCTTTTGCCATTATACCGAGGAAGCGCCGCGTAAAAATGCACGAGGGGTCGCTGACGTTGAAGGCTGCTTCCAATTATATTTTTATGGCGAGATTATGCGTTATGGATATTTCGCTGGTGTGCAAGGGAGTAGGCTAGCAAGCGGCCTGGGGGACATTTCATTCTGCATATTTAATAGAATTTCAGATACAAGCCGCGCGAGTCAATACAAATAATGTCGCGAACTTGTAATATGAATTCTGCAAACGGCTTTTTTTTATCCACGTATATATATATGTATATGCACCGGGCTGGATGATGTTATTTGAAATCGCTAAAGTCTGCGTTGCCAACGACGTTTTCGTTCTCCTGGAATGAGAAAGTAGAAATACGTTTTTAAAAGGTGAATGGGAAATTTTGAGAATAACGTGCATCTTTCGCGAATTTAATGATGTTAGGAAGAACGACTCGCGCTCCTTTAAAACGAGGAATATATTTCGAAAAACTTTTTGTTCGATGTTATTGGAATATTTCCAGTGATGACGCTGTTGTCGGATTCGCGAGGTTAATTTTTTTCCCTCGTGATCCAGTTCGTATTTCGTGATTGTTTTGATGTTTCGCATATTGTCATACGAGATTTTGATAACGAATGGAATAACGAAAAAATTAAACTCGGAGTAACGTTGTTTTTTTTACAATTTATCCGCGTTTTAGATTACGAGGAGAATCAAAAATTGTTTTCGAAAGTTTTTGAGCAGCGAGTTGAAATAGCGGAAAATTCCACGCCCTGTTCCTCATATTTCAGTTTCCAGCAGTTCTTTCGTACTCAACATTTTTTACCAATATTGTATAAAAATTACCTTCAGGTCATGTGTATAAGGCGCACAACAATACCACCCACCCATGAACGACTTTTGTTTTTAGACTCGGGTCCCATCCCCGAGGTACAGGGGACAGCTATACCGAAATCATTTCGTAAAAGGGACACTCGACCAATGTTACGATGTCAATTATGCATTAGAAGTAGTTAGACAGAAGATCTGCGAATCGTACTTTTATTCATTAGTTCAAAAACGGCGATAATATCGGGTGTATTTGTTTATGCCAGTGAGCGTGTCAATGTTGCCCACGTGACTCCACCATTGCCAAAATTGTCATTCGTATAGCTTCTGCCTGAACAGCCCTACTACGCATCATTCGCGAATCGTTCAACTCCAGGTTTCTGTGCAGTACGAGTCCATGGTGGGCACGTCTAGCACTTGGCAGTTTTCGAGGTTTATTTGCCAATGTCGCCTAATGAGCTAGCGCGTATACGTTTCTGCTTTCTGTCTCATCGAATCTAATTAGCTCAACGTCTATTCACGCCTTTGGTATTGTTTTTGTGCCTTTATTTTGTCTTCCCTCCTCCTTTTCCCTTTTTTTTTTGCCTTTGAATGCAACTGATACCATTTGTCATTTTTACGACTTCTGTATCTAGTTCTTCTACTCTTATTTCGTTCGTTTCCTCCTCCCGTGGATGCGCCCCTCGCTATAAGGTTTCTTTTATTTGTCATAAATGATGTTTCTATCTGCCGACATTATGTGATATGCTACGCTGGCCTATAAATAAAATCCAAAATGAAGATGAAGCACGGAGGGAGAAATTATAGGTTTTCGGTGGCACGTGACACCCGGGAGGACGGAGGTGTTTGTTTGTTTGCGGGCTTGAAAACAACGCGCAAAAGGTTGGACAAATTTCGGTTCGGTCGCCCTCATTTCAATTTCAACTCTGTTCTTGGGCATGCGTCTCGAGCACCTTTTTACTTTCTGGGTAAACACGCTTAGAAACACTGTCTAGCGAAACATCGCAAATATTCCTAGAAATGTATACAGGAATTCTTCTTTCTTGTATACTGCCTTTCATCTTCTTCTATTTATTTCGATACCTTGAACATTTTTATTTCTCGAGCTTTGATTCGTGCTTTCAGGCTTCGGTTCTTAGAATCATTTTGCCCTTAATCTAAGAAAGTAATGAATACGTTCAATAACTCTTCTGTTTTGTTCTGTGTACAAAGAGTTATTTGAGAGAAAGCCTTTGAAGTTTTCTATATTTGATTTAGTTGTTAGCTTTGTAAGCAGCGAGGCATCAGGTGCATTCACCCTTGGATTTTACGCTCATTATTATACCAACCATGCAGTGCAGAATTTTGCTGAAATTTTGTCCGATAGGGTTACTACCGATAGATTGGAACCTCATTAATAATAACTAGCTGTATACGATTTTCTGATAGTGCGTCTTATAGGTGTGGATGAATATGTTAATTTCTTCGTCTAACGTAAATTCCGAATTCCAGGGTTCCCCCAGACCTGGAAAAGTCAGGAAAGAATGGCTTATTTTGAAAAAGTCAGGGAAATTCAACGTTGTCATGACAATCCAAAATTAAAAATTCTACATGGTTAGCCCAGGGCCCATTTTCTGAGTACAAACTTGAAATTTTTTCCACGTTTCCCATGTACAGTTGTGCAAAATTTTACTGGTTTTCCGAGCACAAATTTTCAACATTTTCAAACATTTTTAAATATAAAATTGTCATAAAAATGTTATGCAAAATAAAATTTAAAAAAAGTTACAGTAGTTTTAAAAACTGTCGTTAGTTAACTTTGAAAAATGTTTTCCAGTGTCGATTTTGCTAAATATGTCAATTTTTCACATTGGGAAGTTTTTTAAAACTTGGAAAAGTTAGGGAAATTGAAATTTCTGGCGGCACCCTGAATTCGGATATATCAATTTTCGAGTTCCGAAATTCGCGATATGTTACGATAATACAAACGGACCATATGAAAAAAGAGGGATTTCCTGGTAAAAGTTGCAACATCTTTCTTTTGATGTGGATATTCACTAAAACCTCGATGAACCGTTAGTACTTATTGTTGAAATCATAATCTGTCTGACTTCTGATAATGCTAACTATACATGTACGTTGATGTATGTACGCATCAAATGAACAAATGTGAATGCCCCTTGAGATTCTTCTTAACGAGTTTCTACTGGAATTAATTTATACGACTGTTCGTTGTATAAATTAATTGTTGTAAACTTTTATTAAGAACACTTTCTGTTAGGCTTTAATTCAGCCCATGGTGCTGTTCCAGGGAGAATGTCTCTCATTTTTATTTCTCTTCCAAATGTTGCTCTTACCCAAGCCATTTCGAACTAAAAGCTTCATCTCGCATTTTTCTCATTGCTTGATTACGTATATTATTTTTGTTCCACGAAGGTGCTGGCGCTAGGCCTAGCATTTCCGCCCTACTTCATATTTTTCATTTTTGCTTATTCACAACTAGGGGCCCATTTGTACGGCTTTCAAGAAAGATTAGTTGGCATTTCAGAGCCAGGAATCGTGACAAAGATGGAAACTGATAATAAAAAACACGTGTAGGATATTTTGCGGATAAGACGATGGTACATCCGGGCAACCTGGATGGTTATAGATGATTATCTGCCAACGCGAATAGCTCGGGGAGCTTCGCTATGACACCTGAGAACTCTTAAAAATAATATTGCTTTTATTATTCCATCCAGTTTTTTATATATATTTTCTTTTTCGAAATTACTTCCCGAGTACTGGTTACATTTCGTTCTTTTCCCTGGGCGCCAGAATCCCCGGTGAGTGTTGGATGGACTTCGTTGCGGATATAAATTCTAAACTTTTAACACGAGATTTCGTGTTTAGCTTCGTGTCTTAGAAAATTTATAAACTAGCGCGGATGTCAATAATGTTGTTTAATGCCGCTTTCTCGGTCTTTGGTCAGCGAGCATGAATTGCGAGGGTATTGCTACTTAGGGAATAAATGTATCCAAATTGTTTTTTTTCTTTCAAAACGATCGGTGTACAGTAAATAACGGAGCATATTTGCATAACCAAAACACAGTAAACGCTTACTTTCGACGTGCTTCTTTCAGCTTCTTTCCTGCTTGTTTTTATCTTCTTGTTTCCATTTTGGAGGGCACAGTGAATGCTGATATCACAGGGTTGCTGGCGACCTGAGAAGTCAGGGAAAGTCAGGGAAACGGCCAATGGTCAGGGAAAGTCAGGGAAA
>JAQGBX010005992.1:0-13010 GCA_034698745.1 Megaphyllum sjaelandicum
TTATTCTTTTTCTGTTCGCCTTTTGCCACCTCTTTCAACCTTTAAAGTTTTCGTATCCTCGTTGCTGGCCGGGGGTCAGTCAGTGGTCTTAAGTCGCGAACTAGCTGACATTATTATCTGGGTTTTCTTTGGGGTGGGGGGTGTAACCCCCCGAGTGCGTGCCCGGACTCCTCTATTAGCCGCCCGGTGCCAGATTCATTTGCTCCCATCAGCCAGCGTACGGCATCCGTGACGTTGTGGCGCCCACGCTTCCCATTTAGCCACACGATGGCCATTTTTTGTTTTGCAATTTTAGATAAGGGCCATTCAAAAAGGACGTCCGCAAAATTTGACCAAAATTGAAGTCTCCCTACCCCCTGTCCGCATTTTGTCCGGTTAATCTGGACACCTCCTCTCCCCCCATTCTTCGGACGCCCGAAACATGAGAAAAATGTATTCGGTAAATTTGGAAATGTTTACAAATTTGTACTCTGAAAACGTAAATTTTGTACTCTAAAGAGGTTGAGAATTTTTCCAATTTGTCCTCGAAATTTGTTGGAAATTTTGCGAATTTCTCCTCGGAAACTGTTGAAAATTTTACAAAGCTGTACTCTAAAACAGTTGAAAACGTTTCAAATTTGTCCTCGGGAACACATGGAAAAATTTTCAAAGATGTCCTCGGAAAAGGTTGAAAATGTTACAAGTTACTGTATGCTCGAAAAAAATTAACATTTCGAGCATATCTTGGAACATTTTTGCGAATGGACCCTGAGCTTTAAGTTCTCTGAATTTTCCAGGTTTTCCAGGACTTTTGAAATTTATTACTCACCTATGCGATATTGCGCTTAAATTCCTTTTTGTTTTGAGAACGGATTATATATTTGGCATTTTTATTTGGAGTGGACGTCCGAGTTTCTCATACCCCCCCTTCCGCTCCCTGTCCACATTGTGTCCGTGACTCAACCTATCCTCCCACCACCTACATTAGGGCGGTTTTTTTAATGGCCCAATGATCGGATTAACGAAACACGCTCAAATCTGTTTCGCGCGTTTTGCGTCACGTAGACGCATGGAAAATATGATCGAATTCTGCGATGAGTCGATCGAATTAAGCGACGTTTTTACACAGGGCAGCGTAGGAAAAAAATCCGTTCCGACTGTTTTGATCGAATTAAGCGTGACCGAATTAACAGGCTTGCATTGTGGTTGGAAAAATTGTTCTCCAAGGAGCCAAAGTTGACAAATGGGAACATATGTATTAGTCGGCAGGGAAAAGAGCTTTTGCTCAGGTTTATTTTTTTGCACGTAGCCTCACATTTTCCACACTAGAAAGATAAATGTATACTAAACGAGCACTGCTGTAGCACATTTAGATCATAGAGCTGATCCTGAAAGGTTAAAAACATACTGTACTTTTTCAACAAAAAAAAAAGTTTAAGTACTTTTCCACCATTTCTGGTTATTATTTCAAGAACTTTAACGCATTGTTCAAGCATCTTAAGTTTCATCCGTCGTAGTTCAATTTTCATGTATAATTTTTTTTTCTGTATGCGCGTCGTATCGTCTAATGGCTTTTCGGAGAAACTGCTTTGAAATTTAAGTGTGCAGAAATATAATTAAGTCGAAACTCACTCGGAGAGAAGAAGAAGAAAAAAAATTAACAAAAGATCGGTCGGAGAAGATCGAAAAAAAATATACCGTAATTGGCAACATTTTTAAAAGCATGAATTATTAATATTCTCGTTAATGTCCTCATTATATTCTGCCCTCCTCTGCATCCTCATTAGTGGAGGAGAATTCGGCATCTCGACTTTTCAAACTACTTTTCCGAAAAGATTTCTAAAGATTGGAGTTAGTAAGATTTAAAAAAAAAAAATATATTCGTTTAAGCTGGTCATATACCAGGCAAATTATATCTGGAATTAAATGGAAGGAAATTGCGAGAAAGTTATTTCACCTGAAACGATTGCCTGCATGTTCCTGCACACATGGAACAATTCTTTCAGAGTTGGGGCAAAAATTAGTTGCGACTAAATTGCCAACTAATTTTTGCCCATGGAGAAAACTGGTTCAATGGCAAAACCCGTTGAACCCGTTTTCTCTATGGGCAAAAATTAGTGGGCAATTTAGTCGCGACTAATTTTTGCCCAAGTCTGCTTTCAGAATATATCCCTACGGTATACGCAGCATTTGGCAGTATTGTTTCAAAGGGAAATGGCGGTAAACTAATTTGATAACAGTGCTTTCATCCCATCCTATGACGTATATGTCTTTCGTGATTGGCTATACTGTAGAACAGAACGAAACTTTCGTGCATAGCTGTAAAACCTATGACGTCAGTATCTTTCCGTAAATAACTTGTTCAGAATAGGATCGCTTTCTATTCTGCAAATATATCTGGAAATTTGTTTTCGAAAGACATTTTTACTAACTTACGGGGAAATATCAAGCAATAATATATCTGGAAAGAAGTTTTCGGGATATAATTTTCCTGGTGTATGACCAGCTTTAAGAACGTTGAAAATTTAATTAAACTAGCCGGAAAACCCGGCTTTTCCCGGGCTGTACAGACACAATTCAAATTAATTTCGGAAGTTGCCCATGGTCCTTTAATTATGCATTATTGTAACCTGATTTATTTGTATTTCATAATGCAAACCATAATGCTGAAACGCCCAGCATTTTCCGGGCCGTTACTAAAATTCTGATGACGTCATCCAGTGCACTTCTTACGATTAATCCGGCATTTTGTTATAGATTAATCGGACATAATCTGTTAATTGGACTTAATCGGTTTAACCTGATCGGTTAGTACTTACATACCCACATACATAAAAACCCACCCACATACATGCGAGACTAGGTTAAGCGCCACCATGCGACGACAATGAGTTGTTTTGAGAATGGAAATTGGAATTTAATCATGTAAACTAAAAGAATACAACAGCAATGCAACATTCGAATATGAAACATTCGAATTTCTAATTTCCAATTGTCGTCGCATGGTGGCGCTTCACCTTGTCTCGCATAACACGTAATTACCCATCTCTTCTATATAGATTTGAATAAAATGCCAATTTTTACATGAAATTGAAAGATTTTTTAACTATTGGAGAACGATTTATCAAAACATATAATTATGAATGTAATTCTTAAGCGTTAAAAATACAATTAAATACGAGAAAAATACAGTGATTTATTTTTACATGAAATTGAATAATTCTTTTCTAATAATCCTCATGATTTGAATAATTATTAACACCTTACAAGTGTTACATTTTTTTTTCTAGATTGCATTGCGTGATTGCCCCATTTTCAGGGGTAGTTTTTTTTTTTACTTCAAACCATGATGCTATTAGTTGCATTTAACTCTGAATTAGTTTAATCGAAGAATTTGATGACTATGCAAATGCCGTAATGTTATTTATTATATTAATAGGATTTTCTTGGAAATTGGCATTACGCATAATATTTATTATTGTCGTTAACCTATGCATGTTTACTATAAATGACGAAAGATAAAATGAGCTCTGAAAATTTTATAATATGTTAATTTGAGTTGATATTTTGTTGATTTGAATTAATATTTTGTCTTTGAGTTGGTTCTAAACTCAGTTGTATTCGTCGCACTTATCGATCGCTAGACGATGCTTTTTGATATTAAAACCAAGTACTGCACCTATTTATTAAATTAAATAATCCTAGCAGTCGCAAAATCCACGTAGTTTAATCAAAAATGTTTGGAGCCTAAAACTATCTTCGATGACATTCGCCTTGAGCGTCAACCACTGAAACACAATAGGGGTACTCGGACGGAAGCTTTACGGATGGATGGCAATTTTTATCAGTCGTGAAGTCACGTGCGCGAAAGAAATGCATTCTTTGGTTTAAAAGAAAAAGAGATTACCTGGCGTGAATTTTTTAAAAACCAATTTGAGGCCACCGTTTTTGCACTCGTGACTTCCCAAATTGACAAAAGTGCCATTCGTAATGCTTCATGTTTGAGTACCCTTATTATATGGCATTTATTTGCTGACTGTAAGGTACTGAGTTGAATTGAATCCAATCTCTCGGGCGATATTTATCGCGTAAAATCGAATGAAAATTTGTCGAAAAGCAGGCTTTTAGAAAACGTCATAAATCAAAAAATTAACGAATAATTGACCGCTACGGATAATTCGTAACGCGCGTTATATGTCGGGTTTTGTTTTTATGAACACTTCATGATGCGGTTAACGTACGTCCCGTTCGACCTTGGTTTTGAAAAAAATCGTCCATTAGCTGGGTCAACGAGAGCACATTTTAAATGTCGTCGGCGTTCGCTTAAGTAATGGCTGATAAAGTTGATGGAAACACGTCGCCATAGCTCTCTCGATCCATAACGCGATGACGCCGTTATTTGCTTTTCCATTAAATCCGAAATGCGATCACGTTCAAATCTGATAATAAACTTAAAACTACTTTCGGAATATGCCTCCGTTTTAAATGAGCATCATCTCAGGATTACCATATGCTAATTTCTATCTCGATTGCGAGCCGTTAAAATGGCCCGAGGGCCATGGATTTACATTTATGTTCGCGGTCGATAAACGACGATTTGGACGAAAAGGAGTGAAAATTAACTGACTCGGAAGCTAGAGCGAAAGATTCCATAGTTAAGGGAATCTAACAGATGTCCAGATTCTGTGGGAATTAGGACGCATAGAATGAAATACGACGGGTGTTCATTAAGTTTCCGCAATCATTATAAGAAAGGCTGTATTCATTTTATTGAAATGTGTTGGAAAAATTGTTCCATCATTCCCGAACATATTTCGACGTTAACAGATACTTTTAAAAAAATTGCAGGTGCTTAAAATTGGTGCGCAAAGATGGAGTCCGAGGAGATAGAGCTCAGAAGCGGTTTTTTTAAACTTTTGAAGGCTGAACGTTCGGTCTAGGAGTGGATTGGTCAGTCGAAAAATGGACGTTGGAGGTGCGAAAAATGGTGATAGAAATGGACGTTGAGTGGCTCGAACAAATGCCTGAAGCTTAAGTTTTATTTAGCGAGGCATACACTCTCTACTAAAAATGCACCTAACAAAATGGAATTTTTTTTAAATTTTTTTCTACCAAATTTTATTAAAATCCATCCTCATGCACAGCCGTTTTTTATCAAATGATTGCGAAAACTATATGAAAACATCTCGGTTTTTTTGTTGTTGCTGTTTTTGGGGGGAGGGGTTCCTTTCTGCAGTGGACGAAGGTAAATAAGTAATTATTTTTAAAATCCGAGTTGAAAACTTAAAATTTTCCACGAAATTGTAAGCTTTTTAGAGAAACGTGGATGGTACCAAGCTAGGACAAAATTATTCCAAAAGTAGCGTAATTGGATTCGTTCTTGTTTTAAGAAATTCGTATCATCAATAGCTAGGCGTATAGTATTGTTTTGAGATTAAATTAAAAATTATTCAGTTTATACTAAGGAATTTCTTCAAAAACTTCGGTACCGGCAACGATATGCGAGGGGTGTTCATTATGTTTCCGCAATCATTTGTAAAAAAAAACCCGGCTTTATGTATTTTAATGAAATTTGGTAAAGAAATCCGCGTTAACGTCATCTATTATTAAAAAATAAATGTCCATTTTGTTTCGTTCATTTTTGGTAGCGAGTGTACATATGCCTGGCTCAATAAAACTTTTAAGCCTCGGGCATTTGTTCGAGCCACTCAACGTCCACTTCGCTCCTTCTTTCGCGTTTTTCAACGTCCATTTCTCGACTGACCAATCCAGGCCTAAACCGAACGTTCGGACATTTCTCGGACCTCAATGTGACACGCATGTTTGCTCCTGAAATGCCTTCAAAAGTTAAAAAAAAACCGCTGCTGAGGCATTATCTCCTCCGATTTCATCTTTGCGCATTAATTTTAAGCAAGTGCAATTTTTAAACGTATTTTTTAATGTGGAAATATGTTCGGAAATGATGAAATAATTTTTCCAACAATGATTAAAAATCCAGTCTTTTTTATTGATTGCGGAAACATAATGAACACCCCTCGTATAGTTTTAAAGTACGATCAACGAAATGGAGTACGTCTAAAAGTAATTCGGCTAAATTTCCTTAAGTAAGTTGCATGATAAATAATTCACCTCGAATCGTGACGTCATTCCACTCCGAAGGTATATATAATGAGTAATATATTATTCTAGCAAAACACAACGTATTTGCTTAAGAGGAAAAGATGCGCAGTAATAAATCGTTAAATTGGATCTTAAGGGCAATATTTATCGCCGTAGTTTTGACCAAAAATTGTGGCACGAGACGTCACGTAGTCGTTCGTTCGATACGCTTTTCTTTAATGCCCGTAGCTGTTGATAAATTTAGCATTTTGAAATGAAACCCTTGTCCGGACTGACGTGTAACTGCATAATTCGTTTTAAGCAAATGGAAATCGGTAATACGTTACATTTAAAGGAGCTCTTACTCTATCTGGAATTGTACAAATTGATGTTTTTTAACATCTTTTTTTTTACATCTATACCTAAGTGAATGAGTAGGTTTTTTTATCCAGATAATAGAAAAGGATATACATTCGAACTCGGATAAGTGAAAACCTGTCAGGGCAAGGTAAATTCGGCCATTCGAAAAGGTCGTTCTCAAAGTTTTCCCAAAATTGAACCCCTGGTCCACATTGTGTACGGTTAATCAGGATTTCCCCCCCCCCCTCCTACCCCCATTCGGACGTCCGAAACTTAAAAAAATTGTACTCGGAAAATGTAGAAAGGTTTGCAAATTTGTATTCGGAAAACGTAAATTTTGTGCTCTGAAAACGTTGAGAATTTTGGCAATTCGTAATCAGAATCTGTTGGAAATTTGGCAAATTTCTCCTCGAAACCTGTTGAAACTTACAAATCTGTACTCGAAAACAGTTAAAAGTTGAAGATTTGTAATTGGGGAAAACGTTTGAAAATGTGTTGCAAATTTGTCCTCGGGAAAACGTGGTAAAATCTGTAAAGATGACCTCGAACAAGGTTGAAAATTTTTGCTCGAGAAAAATGGAAACTTTTCAGATTTGTTCTGGGAAAAATTGAAAGTTTCCTGTTTACTGACCCACTATGCGATATCGCGCTCAATTTCGATTTGACTTCGGTAACTGATTTTATAAGGCGGTTTTTTTTATCAAGAGGACGTCCGATTTGGTCATACCCCTCCTTCCCCCTGTCCATCTTGTGTCCATAACTCAACCTATTCCCCCCTATCCCTGCATGAAGACGTCCTTTTTTAATGGCCCCTTATGGGGATTTGGCGTATAGATGCCCTCGTGTTAGCTCCCTGTTATGCTCGGACTGATCGTGTAAGTGTTATATAGCTTATTATCTTAATACCACGAAAACATCAATTTTCAAATTGTACGAATAATTCGACTTTCAATATGTTTCTCAACATCATGATCGCTACCAAGAAAGTAGGCCTACTATACTACATGTATATCATCTTGGAAGGTCGAAAATCCAACCCATTCGGGTAAATTCCCTGTTCACCGGAAGGAAAACGATGAAATGAACACATTATACTAGAAAATGTAGCTGTTATTCATGAGGAAATGTGCGAGTTTAGATCGTACCTTGAAGCAAAACTTTACATTTGATTTCTTGGGATCCTTCGCAATAATTGGTGAAAACATTATTTTCATAAATGGGAGGAGTAAAAACGCGTGTCGAACCGATTTTCACTTATCCGTGGATCAATTACGAATGGTGCACCTCAGTCTCGCTAAAAAAATGTTCACTCGTCCGGGTTTTTCAATTAAAGCGGTTTTCGCTTATCCGGTTTCATTTAACGCGCGAAACGTACTGTACACACAAAAGTTGAGGGTAATTTGACCATTTGTTTCAATGATCAGGTTTTTTACATTTAAACTGGTTTCACTTATCCAAGTTGGACTGTACACGCGAAGCAAAAGAGGGCCGAGGAATTGATCGTTGCCCGGCAGGTAGCCCCTTATTCCCTCCCTCTCAACCAATCCTGACTCGAGTGTCAGGAACAACTCGAGTTCATAAATAATAATAAGACACTCGGTCGGATTTTATTTATGGACGATTGTTTGCGGAGAAGCAACTTTTCTAAATGCAAATGAATCCGTATAAATAACACGATGCCATCGACGTGGCCGAACCCCTAGCTCACCTCCCCCCATCTTAAATTTTACTCGGAATCTGCCACTGACGCAGAAATAGGACCAGTGTTCTTTCCGAGAAAGAATGTGACGGACGATGTAACATATGTCTTGAAATGTAGGTATTTTGTTGAGTGATGACGTCATGGTAAGATTTCTTTGAAGAAATGGCTAAAATGACGTTGTTTAAAACCTGCTTAAGAAAGCTGAAATGACGTCGTTGTGTTTAAAAATGACGTCATTGTCATTGTAAGGTAGTTTAACGAAAGATCTAAAATGACGACATTTGAAACGCAGGTTTTTTTTTAAATGATGCCATGGTAAGGTAGTTTCATGCAGTCATGAAAGATACGTTTATTAAAAACTTGAATGACGTCGTGTAAGATTTGGTTGGTGAAAACTTGGTGACGTCATTCTAATATACAGTAATTCAAAGAAAAATCCAAGACGTAACGTATTTTTTTTTAAAAAAAATAACGTCATTGTAAGGCAGTATAGGGCAGTCATAAAATATCTGTTCGTTTAAGACAAATGACGTCGTTAAGAAAACCTTCAACGACGTCATTTAAGATGTGGCATTACTAAAATCTTAAAGATGTAAAATGTGGTTTTATGACTTCATTGATGTAATATGAAATTTAAAAAAAAATATCTATAATGACGTCATTTAAGATGTGACGTATACGATGCACTGTCTATAGCTGAAAACCCGATAATTTGAGATATGATTCCGTGTAACTAGAAGCTAATTTCACTACCCTCAAATTCACGGATCGAACGCAGGTGTCTGGCCCAAATATGGCGCCCATAAATCCACACCCCCCTCCCCCCTAAAATTATTCTCCCGTTATATCACCAAAACTGGTTGAAATTCCATGAAATTCACATATTTTTCTTTTTTATCTGTACAGGTGACAGCACGTCGTACAGTCGACTTTCGGACAACGGTCATCTTCCGTTGCACCAACTCGTATAGTTAACCGTCCATTTCTGGCATTAATTACGCAAATGAAGTCGCCGACCAACGACGAACGCGAAGAGGAGGTGGTCAACGGTAAGGACTGACCATTCAGTGCACGCGTCCGTCTCTCTCTCTCTGGAATCGAAGTTGTCTGGCTTGACCCCCTATAAGCTCACTTCGGACGAGCGCTGCATGCGAACTGCGGATGTCGTAATCGAGTTCGAGCGAAGTCAAGATGGATGACCACAGGTCAGCCGCAACTGACCCCTTGATGCGGCGACTGCCGGACGATTCTACGTCACCCGAGTCCAGGACAGCGCGCCTAACGTCGGACGTATCGTTTTAAGTTTTTTTACACCCCAGAAGAAGAAGAAATAAGGACGAAATAACATTCTCGGACACTCGCTCATGGCGCCATCTATAGCGATCTTTTTCGACCCGAGTCCGTCGGAGTGTTTCGAACCTTGACGGATGTGCTCGACACTCGCCCATAGCGCCATCTAACAGATTTGTCCAAGAAAAAGAAAAAAATGGGGGAAAAATGACTGCTCTCATTTTACCCCGGTGAAAATGACACTCGTCAGCAGCGCCCTCTAACGTCCCGTTTCATCACTCGCTCGTAGCGGCATCTAACTTCTTCGTGCGGCTCGGATCCGTTCATTGGCACAAGCACTCGCAGACAGTGCCATCTAGCGAGTCGAACTTTTTCGCCACAGCGCCATCCACCCATGGACTCGAGCCGTGGACCGCGCGGCGGTGGCCGAAGTGGCCGAAGGGTGACCACCTGAAGCGTCGTAGACCACTCACTCCAACGTCCTCGTACGATGACCGGAGGAGGAAGTCCGACGCTCAACTGTTCATCGCTCTTGCTGGACGCTAGTCTGTTGCGGCCCTGCTTGACCCTCGGCGGAGCCCTGGTCAACCGGACGTCGTCCGCGTTCGGACTGCCAGGCGCCGGACTGGGCGACAATTTGTGGCTGGCCGCAGCCGGCAGCGCCGACCATCATCCGACGGCCGATCCCCATCCGTTGGTCAGTCTGGTGAGCATCAACCAGACGTCTTCCGGAGGAGACGACGGTGGCATGAGCATGAGCGAGGAGGACGTGCAAGGCCAGGCGGCGGCGATGGAATTTCCTTTCTACATCCGGGTGAACGTGACCATCTTCTGCGTGGCCATCTTGGTCATCGGCGTCTTCGGCAACTTGCTGGTGCCGCTGGTGGTGTGGAGGAATCGGGACATGAGAAACTCCACCAACTTTTTCTTGGTCAACTTGAGCATCGCCGACGTGCTGGTGTTGGTGGTGTGCATGCCCAGCGTGCTGGTGGAGATCCACTCCAGACCGGAAGTGTGGGTCATGGGCGAAGTCATGTGTAAGTACCAGAAAATTTGACTTTTTATTTCTTTTCTATAGCGATATTTCCGTTTATGGAAGTTGGATTTTTGAGGATTCGTGTCCTCATTGTCGGGGGAATGCAGCTCAGGGTTGTTGGCGGTTGGCGCTGACCGCACGAGAGTGGTGAGGTGCTCAGACTGAGGGCTTTGCGAATCGTACTTTGGGGCAGTCGCAGTGCCGGCGACGCGATAGCATTAAAAGGATTCCAATCCCTTCCAAATACATTTTGGGTGAGGGTTCAACTCGCTCTTGTTGATCACGTCATCTATCTATAGGTGTAAATATTTCGTTAATCTTTCCTGGAGTCATCATTTCAGTACGATTAGTGGGGCAGAGAACCAACGCTCGAAGATATTCGATGAATTTTTTCGAGAATGTCCAGAAAACGTATACAGTCGAATCCTGATAAGTGGAAATCGACCCGTTATCGAACGTTCTTCCACTTATCTGGCTTTTTCCCTGATGGTGTTTTAGCGTGATGCGCTCAAATTACATCAGTTTCTCTCCAAATTAGTCAAATACAGTGTAGATTAATCTCTTAGAAGAGCATTTATTGATAAAATGAAACATACCGTATAAACAAAGCTTTATAGCGAATACACGTACATGTACTGTATATTCAGCAGTAAGATGTAGCGATAGAAGAGGAAAAACAGTACAATGTACGTGTCGATCAGCAGGAACATCAATAAAAGTAGTCAGAAATTTTCTGACTTTCTTGGATTTTCTTGGAAACTCACTGTTGCCAACTAGTTTTTTATACTGAAAAGCGGGAATTTTCCCTATCCTGCATGCTGTACGTAAATGCGCCGTACTGACTTCCGCCAAAGATTCATTATCGACTGCGAGGCGTGATGGAATGCTGCGCTCCTATTCGGGACCCTCGCAGGATGAATTCAATTCCGGATCTCGAAATGGTCCAACGGAGAGCAGACAGATTCGTTAAGGGCAATTTACAATATTCGACGAGTGCGATTATTTAAACGCTGTAACCTTCCTCGCAATTCGTGTTTTTTCGTGCCTATAATAATAACTCTATAGAAGTAGGCATGACCATTCTAAACCCTTGACCGAGCTCCGTGCTAAGACGGATGCTTACTTTTTTGGTCCTTCTTTTTGCACGATGCGATTAGACGATGGAAAATCTTCCCAGAAATAGTTCATATTTGTTACGAGTTCAATGTAGCAATGTTGCACAAAATTGATTACAACTGACGTAGAAACATTCTCCTGAAAATGGGCGAGACCCCCCTCTAACCTATGACATGTGTTTGCCTACTGTAGGATACTGATTTGAATTGAATAGAATTTAATACTCATAACGTTTAAATATACGTATTTTTAAAACATATAGAACAAATTATTTCGGTATAAGCTTAGTCTTTAGCGTGTCTTTTGAGGTTCGCCGCTAGCTATTTCGGCCAGCCGGTTATTTCGGTCAAAATCGCTGGAAGCATCGCGATAGATTCAAGCGGCTTTCACTGTTACAGAAATTGATATAAATCAACCTTTTTATCCCTGCGGACCTGTGAAACTAGTAAAAGTATTTCGTAGAAATACAAATAATGATCAGGGTTACCTCAGAAATGTCATATTCAACTTGCCTGACTTTTTCAGGTTTTTAAGCGAATTTTCCTGAGCGAGACAATATCAAAAATTGACTATTTCCCATGTTATCCACTATTTTTCAAAATTTTTACTAATAATACTTTGGAACAATTTTACCAAATTATAGTGTGAACAAATTGGGAACGTTCTCGAATTTCTTCGTGTAAAATGTTGAAAGTTTTAAAAATGTGTGTCCTGCATGCATGGGAAAAGATTAGAAATTACGCAAGTCTGTCCTCGAAAATAGTTGAAAATGTGTGCTTGTAAAAAGGTTAGAAATCTCGCAATTTTATGTTACAAACAGTTTAAAAACTTTAAAAATGTGTACTCGGAAAACGTGGAAAGTTTTTCCTCGGAAAATGCGGAAAAGTATGCAAATTTATTATCAAAAACTGTTGGAAAATTTTGTGAAATCATTTTCAGAAACTATTTGAAAATTTTGCAAATTTGTACCGGGGAAATGTAAAAAGTTTGCAAATGTCTAATATAGCTATACGTACAGTAGTATCATTCATTGTGGATTGTGACGGCATTAATACATGTACGCTAAATTTCCCCGACTTTTTCCAACATCAATCATCGTTTCCTGATTTTTCCAGGTCTGCAGGGGGAAACCCCTGATTATTTCCATAGTTTTATCGGTGTTTAGTTTCGAGATCTGATAATATACAACGGAAACCATATATAGTTATTAAAGATCATCAAAAACCGAGCGGACGTCCGAGCTTTTTGAGAAACAGCCGTATAAACGAGTTCTTCTTAATGAGGTTCCACGTATATATAATGCAACGTACGAAATAATAATTCAAAACAATCGTGTTTGCATATATAGTCAGTCGTTGATAGACGCGTAATCCATCAAAATCACCCGAAAAGTGTCGTAATTGGAGCAAAAAAACGAGTGGGAAAAGT
>JAQGBX010005993.1:0-13008 GCA_034698745.1 Megaphyllum sjaelandicum
GATCCCCCCTGCCACATGGTTCTACAAGTTGTATGTACTGACTGCAGGGTAATGAATAGAATAGAATAGAATAGAATAGATTCAATTTTATAAAATGACGTCACGCACACTAATTTAAATTTACAACGGTTGTCGTTCATACTCAACCATTACACATACACGTATACATGTACTTCGACTAATTTGAAAATGCTATGCCAAAATGCTCAAGATCGAGTTAAACACGCAACGAACTGTGATGCTTATTCGTGATAAAGAGAATAATAGTTAATTTGATGTTCATGTGTAAAAAGTATTGGCATTTAATTCTGTTTGCTTAAACCTTGTCCGAAATTAACTAATTTTGGCAACGTTTAATTTCTAAACATGCGCGAAACTATCTTTAAATTACATACGGTTTAAGTGCATGTTTTGGAAAAGAGGAATCACATGAATCACATTGAAACGCTCGAGTGCAGCACGTTCGATTAAATTTCGACTGGAAATGTACTGTACAACGAAAAAACCAACCCCACAAATGGTCGCCACCTATAACCTCGATGTGGCGTCACTTACGGTCACTAAGATGGCCACATTTGTCTTATTCTTCGATCATTGTGTAATCACGAATGGTAGCTAATGGAAAGAAAATTGAGCAATTTTCACGGCTTGACGTTTTTTGTTTTGTTTGAAAAAATCCTACTTTATTCTTCCAATTACATGTACCATTAAAACGATTTTTGTAAAAGGTATATTAGAATACAAAACGCAGCGGTGAAAACGTTAGTCGATTCGAATTAATCAAACTGATGCATTTACTGTATCCTTATCTTCTGGATTCGGATTAGGTAGAGGCTCACCCAGTTAGATCGGTAAGAAATTCCGCGTATTGCAATTATGCTTCACCAAAATACGTTTCACTGCACAGCACTTTAAACCGGATTTGCCTGCATTGACCCTTCGAATATCCCGCCTCGTGGTCAGGTGATATACCCTTGTTAAGTAAAACTTGATATCGTGTAGAAATTCATCGATGCATGAGATTTTTTCAACATGGAAGAAATATCGTACATGCCTAAATTACCGATTTTAATGGAAAATTTCGCTCTACTTTCAAAGTTAACTTTCCTCTATTATTTAATTTCTAAATAGAGATTTTCGTTTCGGTCTCCAGTAGGTTTGTGCAACTCCCTTCGCATAGACCTACCCAGCCGAATCGAATTTCAGGCAATAACTATACTTCACAGGATCTATTCTATAGTTGATTGTGAGTGTGGTTTGCTATCAAAATAGCATCATGTCCAACCACGATGATGAGTGGAAGCGCAGACTCCTGAGCGTGAAGCCGGTCGGAAAATCGTTTTTCGTAACGGCATTTCTTGACCATTGATGACCGTTCTGCTTGACCTTCGGGTCCTGCGGTGGGAGTCTTCGCCTTCTGAGTGGCTTTTTAGATAATTTAATTTTAGTAATTAAATGCATATTTGGGCAAGTTATGTTGCATGTAAACTTTTTTGCTTCAAGACTACTTATTCGATGGATGGAAACGCTGATGCAATCCATCTAGCGCAGCACATGCCAATTGCCGAGTAATCGTGCTTACATTCTTTGTTTATAGTTTACCGTCACACTAATGCTTTATCATCAATTTTTGGGGGATCCCTCGTGGTCTCCGAGTTGCCGCAAGCATGACCCTACCGCTTTCGCAACGCCTGTTATACGGATGTAAAGTTCGCTTCGTTCCCCTTTTTAATCAATTCGTTTGAAAATGATGAATTTTTGAAACTCGTTTATCCATATTGATTGGTTGGATCCATCTGTCTCCTAGACAAATGAGCAAACGAATTTGTGACAGAAATATTTATAAGAGTGTCAAATTATATTCATAAATAATAGCATCATCCAAGCCTGGCAATCGCAGACCTAAATTCCAACAGCGTGTGGTTTGTTTCCGCATGAGGTTGTTCTTCGGGTTTCGGAGCGCCGCCAAGCTGCTAAATTGTAATGATACAGCAGTGTGGCCAACTGATAACTGTCTATTCCGTTAATTCGCACGTGACCGAGTATATAAACCGTTTTTTTTTTTTAAAAAAAAACCACTAACAGGGAAATTCAATTGTTATAAGTTTTTTTACTTTATATAATACCCACAGTATGTAGGTCGACATTTAAAATTTTAAGCCATATTACCAGGCATGCATATGGGGAAATATTATGTAATGTTAAGGCAAACAACTTGGTAAGAACTCCTTAAGCTTCATTTTAAATGTCTGCTACTTAAATTTTGAGGTCTGAAATTAATTTTACTGAATCGTTTCTCATCAATATTCACGAACCATACATGTGGCTGCTACTCAGGTTTCGCGAGTGTGTTAATATGTTAGAACATGAAGTCTTTGACAGTGTCCAATCTCGCAATTAGTTACTACGTACTGTAATTGAAATGGGCACCGTCCACCACTAAGGTGTGTCACGTAGGTTTAGCTGTACTAACTAGAATTCATCAATATCAACCGTGCCTGTAAGTCATTGATCAAATAATACGCCTTTGACCTCGCTAAAGCAATCAATAATTTGATATCGCCAATAGCAAAATGTTATTACGTCAGGCAGACTGCAAACGAGACGTGAAAATTAATGAAAGTTGCCCAATAGGCAACTGAAGTCGCTCCGTTGAAACGAAAATCGATGGGAAGTCCAAGGCCCGGTGGGCCATTACATAAATCATGAAGTTGCACATTGCTGGAATATTAAATCTTATGTTGCGGAACCTATTATTTCGTGGGCTGGTGCAAAGGCGGCGGCCTTACTAAACCATAACCACGCTTTATTTTTGCCTTCGTATCAAGGAATACCGCCTTTAAGCTGCAATTCAATATGAAAGCCCGAAAGGCAATGAAATCAGTGTGCTGAGACCTCACTTCTCATCTATAAACATTGTGTTGGTGTTACGGCTTAATTGTCGAAGAAACTGCTGAATTACAAGTATTCTGACTTAGACGCTGTAAAGCACCAAAAAGTATAATCATCACACCCCCGACCCGAGTGTACTGAATGACCAACACGTTCATCGCTACTTGTTGAGTGAACATCGTTATAACATTCAAATATATAGGGGCTATGACGATGCACATATACATAAAAAACTTTTTTAGGAAATCCTTGGGAAAGTGACTTGGTAGCACTAGCTGTTCTGCTTCATAGACGTAATGATTTCACGTAATGTATGCCTTTGACAAAACAAAAAAGTGAAAAAGGCTTTATGAATCGTAGCCAAAAATGAATAACATACAGCATGATCGTTATTACTGTTATCGAACGTTATTGCTCATGCTTTGCATAATAATGTTTCTGAGTAACGTACCGAAATAACATCAAAATGGAAAGTGAACATCAAAAGTGAGAAGCGTGTAATTTAGTTTTAAGAACTAATACATGTATATTAAATACATTAATTACCAGAAAAACTTGAAACCGAAGTATTTCAAAAACAGTGCGATTATAATGTATACATGTATATATTTTTTTTTCAAATGAGCAAACTTTTCCTCGAAAATCCGAAGCATGGAAAAATCAAAGATTATATTAAGTGAAGACACTTTTGTCTCATTCGGGAGAGCAGCAAGGGTCATCCTTTCGTGCATGGACAGCTTGCACGCGTGTTGTTTGCCCGAGAATGGCCCCTATCTTCCAGACGTCATTACTTATGCAGTCCATTATGTTTCGCCCAAGAGGATTTCAGTAGACTTACATAGACCATTTTTGGCGGCGTTGAAAATGTCGCTTCTTTGAATCTTAAATCGAGACGAGCTCAAGTTTCTCGCATGCGGGCTGCCTGAAGCCCGATTATGGATGACGTCACAAATGTGCAGCCTCCGAAGGCGGCCAGTAAATCTGCGCCCAGAATCGCTCGGCGCCAATTTAGGATGAAATTGATGGACACGAAATTGGTGAAAAAGCGATGGGTCGCGTGCTTGGGTATCGCTTTTATTCGTTTTATCCCATTTTATTCGCTCGGAAGAAGTGTAACTGAAGAAAAAAAAACTAGCTCGATTCGACGATGAATTTACGGGCCTCTCTATATCTTCCTTTGTTTTGTTTTCTATTGTTTTCTCGAAACAGATTCATCGAATGGCACCCGAGAAGATGAAGACGATGAGGATGAGCTTAAAGCGGATAAGGCCGTCAATGGCAGCGCCGCGAAACCATTAGCGCTTCAGCATCAGGTGGTGGATGGCCGTAAAGCAAAGCCCTTGCAATCCCTTTCGCAAACGCTGCAACAGGAAGTGGGGAGAAACGCTAATGACAATGAGGAGTTGGAGGAGGAGGAAGAGGAGCAAGACGATGAGCAATACTCTTACGAAAGTATGGACGATTTGGGCTTCTTGGATGACCAGTCGGAAGTGGGACTCGTGATCATTGGAAGGGCCCAGACGCCGACGACAGCCTCTATGCAATCCCCCGAGCGGTCGAGGGAAGAAATTTCGTCCACTTCTTCTTTTGCCTACGACCACCTGAGCCCGGAAGTGGCTACTCCCAGTCTGGAAACCCTCTGCGAACAGTTCCAGTGCGAGGGTCAGAGCACGTGCGTGGCTGCGGAGAATGGCGGCGTGCGCTGCTTGTGCCCCCTGGGGAGAGGAGGCGATCACTGCGAGAAATGTAAGTTTTCAATCCGTTCTTAGAATTCTCATCGTAATTTTCAGGTAGGCTCGAGGAAAGAAAACTGAAGATGGCGGTAAAATCAGGGCCGTTGAAAATCTGCTCATGGGTAGCTCCACCGTCAACTTTGCAAAGCGTTGGAAGGGAACTTCTCCAGAGCTCTCATAAGTGAAATCTAACTTCAGTTCATTTGAATTTAAACTCTTTTCGTGTTTTTGCGAATGCGGAAACATTTGCGCATATATATATATAAATTTATACTAAAATAGCAGTTGTCCGGGAAAATATAGCACTTGAATTGACATTTAACAATCCAATAGCCAGATTTGAAGAGATGTGTAGAGAATAAATTGGTGTTAGCCAGGTTTTACCGCAAAATATATTTCCATTTTATAAATTATTAAATTGATTTAGGAAATAAATTATAGTGTATATTTTCAGCTTTTAATGAACATGCTGGATTTTCATTACATAGAATGATGCAGCTTAGAAATTCATGCTTGTGCATACATTTATTAAATAATTAAAATTGTGTTGTCAATTACTGACTACTCGTTTGTAGTCATAACTACGATAGAAGTTTGGAGTTCTGTGTATAATTAATGACATATAAAGGTACTGTAAGGCACACGTGCAACTTGGCAGTTTGTGTAAATAGATGTATTACGATATGCACGCCCTTTTTCCATACCCTGCATGTGTTTGCTTCTAAAAATGTGCCAATAAATTATAAATTAAAAGCAGGCATGTAGAACGCATTTTCTAGGTTAAAATTGAATTTGTGGTAGAAGACAAATCTGGCATGTATTTATAGTATGAATCAAACCTTAGTTTTACAATCACATCGTAAGCAAGCATACAATTAAAAGGTTAAAAAATATTAACAGTATACCTTAAATCTTACGTGCATATTAAATCGAGAATTTATGCATGCAGATGCGTTTTCATAAGATCAAAAAATTTCGTTGGAATGCTTTTTATTAACATTTTGAATGGCATTTTGCTTCTTTTTCTGTCCGTTTAAAGATTAAAGATTGGCAAGATCTTCGAATTCGCAATTTTGATTATATCTTAGACAGAATAGCTTATTTTTGCTTGTGTGAGAGACACACGTTGAATTCGTAAGCAATTTAGTGTTTTGTATTATTATTTGTGTTGTCATCGTACGCGCGTAGAACGAGCCTTCACACCAAGTACATTGACAAATATATCCGATTTAATGTAATTTTCAGCCATAAATATTATAATAGAGAAGTTCGAAGCTTAGAGTACTATGGGCGATTTTGCCTTAACATGTTTGTATGAGATGTGCGATGTTCCGTACAATGTTGCATCTGCATGCGGTGATATGATTTGGTGACAAAATACGTTCTGAACTAAATTCTTTCGACATGCATGCAATTTTGAAATGTTGTATCATACAGTAAGTAGATCCTGTACAAAACCTCAGCTCCAGCGACGAATATGGTGTACTGTATTGCGAAATAGGGTTTACTGCAACAAAATGGAGCCTAAAGCGTTGAACGTTCCCATGTTCTGCAAGAAAGATGCAAATATGGGTTGAGAATGGGATCATCCTGCATATTCGATTACGATGATTTATCATTTTGTTCCGTTCCACAGACGTCGAAGTGCGATTTCCGAAATTCGGGGGCCGATCACACGTCGAAATGGCGCCGCTCAACAACGCTTACAAGGATTTGCAGTTCACGCTGGAATTTCGCCCAGAGCAATCTTCCGGTTTACTGCTGTACACGGGAGAGCAGCGCGATGGACGAGGAGACTTCGTTTCGCTGGCCATCGTTGATGGTCATTTGGAGTTCAGGTACGATCGCCAATTACCATTCAAACGCAGCAATTAGTGCGCGTTACTAAGGGACGGTTTTCAACGACTACGTTTTTCAATCGTATTAGGTTTGACTGCGGCTCTGGACCGGGAATAATCCGCACCAAGGATCAGATCCTGCTTCACTCTTGGAACAAAGTCACCGTTTACAGACATCGGTGGGACGCGTGGCTCCAGTTAAATGACGGTGAACATGAACAGGGACGATCTAAGGTAATTTAGCGCTTTAAGGATGTTGTTTTTTTCTAATACTGTCGCGCGATGGAGTTTCAATAATTTAAACTGATGGTACATATAAAAGAAAATTTCACCGTATGAAATGAACATTGTTTGCGATACTAATGTTAAAAGTTAGTTCTCGATCAAGGGCGTTGAAACACTTCAAATCATGCACGACAATTGAAGATGAAAATAAAAGTATAACATTGGAATTCAGTTAATGTTGATTTTCTTCTGATATTCCATAGTCTTTTGGTTTTTAATTTAAAAAACTATACTGAAATATTGGTCGAGATTGTAAGTTCGATCGTTGGTATCTTGCTTTCTAGTTTCATAATCTTCAGAACGACCTACGAATTGATTTTTCTGAAAATGTGATTTACAATGCCAATCACAAATCAAATGCTCTATGTTTCAAGATTTTTCTAAAATTCCAGTTTGATAGTGTTGAGAACGAAAAGAATAACATAAAAGTAAACAATATTGAAGCAGCATTTATCTCCGATTTAAATGCTATTTTCGATTTCAATGGTTTTCACAAATTTGGCCTTTTAATTTATAAATATGAGATATCTATGTAATTTGAAAAAACAACGCGCAAATTGTTATTCAGAAAGAGGAACCATTTTGATTTAGTGTTTATAAACAAGCATTGATTGAGCCTAATATGTCAATTAATGCTATCACTGATGCAAGGGTAATACATTACCGTATAAGCCAAGAATAATTACGATTGACGAGATCAGTCTAGCATTACTGTCTAAAAAAAAAGAAAAATGTCAGATTGTCTTGAACTTTTAACAACAACCCAAAAGCAATAGTTTTTTTGTGGCCAAATTCCATCATCAACTGGATGCCAGTTGAAAATTCCAATTAAAGCCTGCGGAAAGCCATCGATTTTTCAAGAGGTTTTTATTGTTTTTCTACTGGACTGCATTAGGAAGGCGTCCTAATTTCCTTTTAAAACCTTGGGGAATTTCAATTGGTTTTTGGGTTTTTGTGCCGAAATCAGGACACCGTTGGACGCGACCATTCAAGATCGATCTTTAATTCTAGTTTGTTGTTTGCAGGGTCTGTTTTCTCGCATCAGTTTCAAGGAGAACATTTTCCTGGGTGGCGTCCCCAATGCCCCCGCCCTGGCCACTCGGCTGCTGGTTGACGAAGGCTTCACTGGATGCATTCGCTATTTGGAGATCAATGGCCACATTTACGATTTCCGTCCAGTGACCAAAGGAGATGTCGTCAATGGGCGTGGCATAGGTAAAGTGACCGGTGTCCAAAGACGAGTAGGCTACGATTGAATTTATTGGCATTTAATTCCTAATGGCGACATTACTTTTTGTTCAGCTGAATGCAGCGCGGAGGTTTGCAACAACGTGGAATGTAAAAATGGGGGCAAATGCATCGCTAATTCTGCTGACTCCGCCCTTTGTTTGTGCCCTTTGGGTTTTGGAGGTGACTACTGCGGAACGAGTAAGTATCGTACCTGTCAAATTTTGCAACTAACCTAGCACCCTATTTGTCATTTTCTGTCGAAAATCCTGTCTAGGATCTGGATATCATAAATCTCAGGGTGAATTCATTCGTAAAGTAAATGTCTGCAATTAGTAATTGTAAGGTTTTCTTTCTGTCATGTCTGATTCATATATCCCAAGTTAATGATATATGTATTTTTGTAACATTTTTTGTAACAATAAAGAAGAATTTAGAATTTTAAAAATGCCCAACCTTAATGAATCAGTTACATGAAAGTAAAATAAATTTGATAATTATTATCCTTTCAAATATTTATAACTGCTATTATATGAAGGATTTAATCAATGTACTCAATTTTAATCGGATTACAATGAAATGGACTCAACATCACTGTAATCGTGTAACTATTATTTGGTTGTCTATTACAATGCTATACAGTATGTATTATTACAATTATTCAACTAGGAGTTTTACCATTGGTGGCACTTGCTTTATGACCATTTTTAGCTACAGCCATGAACCAAATTATATACAGAAAAATACTACGTATATTTTTTTACCTAAGGCTAGACATCCGCATGATTATTTGAGATATATTTCATTTGAATGCTTTTTGTCTTTTTTTAAATGGTTATCTAGGTATTTATTAATCTTGACGCGAAGATTAAAAGAACTTACACGCGTCTCTGAATACTGGAAATGTATCTCTAAAATGTTATAAGGCGTGTTCAAATATCAGAATAAAATTAAATGCATTATTTCCTTAAGGTTACAAATTAAATTCAAACTCATGTATATAAATATGATGATGAAATGCATCATGGTATTCTTTATTCCAGTCGTTGATTTGGTGATGCCTTCATTCAACGGCACCTCCTACCTGAAGTATCCTGGTTTAGGCAGCTCCGTGCTGTCCTTCGTCGAACTGACCGTCGCCTTCAAGCCGGGCGATGCGGACGGTCTGTTTTTCTACAACGGATTCAAGTCTGACGGTAGCGGCGACTTCCTGTCGCTGAGCTTGAGCGGCGGTACCGTGGAGTTTCGCTTCGACTTGGGCACGGGTCCAGCAGTCATCCGCAGCCCGGAGCCGGTATCCCTCCACGAGTGGCACACCGTGTTCGTGTCGCGCACGGGACGTCACGGTGTCATGATAGTGGACAATCAGCCTAGGGTGGAGGGCATGTCCCCTGGAGCTTTCACCCAACTGTCCATGCCACAGAATCTCTACATTGGAGGCGTGCCCAGCTTCGACATCATCTCGCATAAAGTGGGAGCCAAGGTGTCGTTCCGTGGATGCGTACAGAAGGTGAGTTGAAGGAATGATCACTGCAACATTATATCAGATAGAGGGTCGATGAAGGAAGGCGCCTCTGCCGCCCCTCGGAGGTTCAGAGTTGGGCTTTCTCGCTGAACTTGAGTGCCTGCAGTGATTGCCTATCGACATTCTCGCGTCGTCTTAATGCGGGGAATCACGCAGGTCTGACATAGATGGCGTTGGAATGTAAAAATATCTTCTATGTTCCCGAAACATGTCAGAACTGTATACTCGGGTTTCATTTTATTTTAGTTGATAATTATATCGGCTTTGCTAAACTTGCTGGGATTTTAGAACGAGTGGGATTATATGACATGAAATTGCTACCTTGAAAGAGCATATAAAATGTTCCGCAGAATTAGCCGTGCCATTGAATCCACATTAGAATTTATTTTAAATTTTAGGTGGAGATCAACGACAAACCCTTGAAACTCTTTGAAGCTGCCTTGGTGGGAGTAAACGTTGAGAATTGCAATCACCCGTGCGTTAACCGCCCATGTCTGAATCACGGCCTTTGCGTTCCTAAGAAGGATTATTTTACTTGCCACTGTTTATTGGGATATGCCGATAGTCGATGTCAAACTGGTCAGTGGTAGCACATTTCTAATTAGTCTAAACATCGCACAATAATTGTGTAATTTATTTTTGAGCATATTTCCTATCAATTGAATCTCACAGGCAACTGTTCCTATTTTTTTTTTTAGAAATAAGGGACAATATTACGTTCCCGATGTTTATGGGAAACAGCTTTCTACGTTATACGAAACCAGAAATAATGAAAAGGTACGCAGTTTTGTGTTATTGTGAAGTTGATAATGTGCTGTCTGGCAGCCACAATTTCAACAGGGGAGAAGATTTGTCATAAGTAACTTTGCAACAAATTTGACGATATAATAATTGCAAAAATACAAAAAATCACCGTTATACGTGTATAATTAGCAATACATATTATAACGAAAAATAATTTTGGCATCATTTCTGAAGTAATTGTTCAAAACGTTTGCAAGCTATAAATTAAATATCTTTTATTGTGCACTTAATTTTAAGGATGTTTGCTACAATTTCTCTACCACTTTTATCACCCATAGGATAATAGGTAACAAGTTCGACATCGAATTTAAGTTTCGGACTCTTTCGTCCGAAGGCCTTTTGATGTGGACTGGTCATCGGGAGATGACCACTTCGTCTGATTTCGTGGCCGTCGCCTTGCAAGCCGGTTTCGTTCATTTGAGGTTTAATCTGGGGAGCGGAGAGACGATCATTCGTGACAACGTAACCAAAGTGGACGACGGCCGTTGGCACACAATAACCGTGTATAGGTAAGCAGTATGCAATATAAGATATTTCAGAAACCATTTCATTTGGTCAGTTCAAGTATCTTTTCATCACATTGCTCTGCATTTTCACTGTAATTACTAATAAAGAAGGTTTAAAAACGATTCGTAAAATCGTACTTTGGTAGTCAATCGTGAAGTCTCGTAAGTAAAACCGACACTAATTAGTTCAAAAAATTAACTGAATTTTATCATTGTTTTTTTTTTAAAAAATCAATTTCTCGACTGCCAAAGTACGAGCGCATTCTGTTAATATTCGGCTATAGGCCTACATGTAGTTCCAGGCCAAGTAATGTGTAAATAACTCCTCTAAAGGGAATTGCCAATAATTATCGTCACTAAAACTGGATGGTGCTGGAAATCCTATTGGTTTATAATGCTTTAGCTTGACGATTTGCTGTTATATGATGGATAAGATACACAAAATCTCCTCTATTTTGCAGAATTCAACGGGTGGGGACGTTAAGAGTTGATAATGGACCATCCTTTAATGGAACCACGCCAGGATCTCTCGCCCAAGTCAATACAGATACGGGTTTTTATATTGGTATGAAACACTGATTTCTTACTAGTTCGAATTGGAAACTGGCCAGTTGTTTGAAAATGTCCTATACCTAGTTAATATGTCTGAAGACGATTAATGCCGGGCGAAATCTTTTCGAAATTGACACATTAAAATATGCGTAAGTTTGACCAAGGTTTTCAAATGCTGCTTTTATAATGCAAGAATAAAACAAGTATCACATTGGATTTAATTATAATTTGAAAGCATTTTCCGTAATGGTAATATCGCTAACTCATTTTAGAAATTGAATTCTCAAAAGATGAAACGAACCTTGTCCTCGATTTATTTCATGTTTCTATTTGATTCATTCTGTTTGTGATTCGTCATAACTAGTTAAAAACGTCGTAAACATAAAGAATAACTATACAGTGACCAAAAGACAATTTTGATGGTGAATTATTAGATAGTTCAGAAACTGCAGTAAGGAAATCCTTCGTTGTGATCCTGATTGAGCTGTTTTCTTTACAGGGGGAGCCCCAGATCCTGTTCATTCAACGCTGGGTAAATATTCGACGGGATTCGTAGGTTGCGTCTCCAAACTGCGCCTGAACCGCGAGCATCAGGTGCGTTTGGTGTCCGACGCGCAAGGTGGCCTCAATATTGAGGCGTGCGTCTAACATTCCGGCCTCCAGGTGGACTTTACACCAACGGACTCAATCGATAGACCGAGACGTTTTTTTCTATCCGCTGTATGTGACTCTGGAAGAGCGATTTTGTGCCTATGGGACACTGTACTTCTACTCTGGGACTTAGCTTATACCACACCCACCCCTCTCCCACGCCATTTCCCCCCATTTCTCCCCTTTGCAGCAGTAACGGAATCATCTAAGTCACCTCTGGCCTCAAAACCTTAAAAGCGAGCCATCGTGTGTTTTGGGCTGAAACGTGTTGGCCTAACAATAATAAGAATAATGCTGCACTGACAGTAATTTCAAGATACTGCGATGTGCTCTCGAGCTTCGGAATGCGTCTGAATGGCAAGTGTCAGAATGATGAGATGGAGTAGATGCCATTTTTTAGGAGTTTCTTTCTTGAATTTCGTCCTCTTTTGCGCGAGACTTGCCCCACATCGAAAAAAAAAATGTACGAGTGTTTACAGATGTACGTTACTATGTATTTCAGTAATGCATTATGCATGTGGAATTGAACAAATGGCCTATTTTCAAATTGCTAGCGCACGTACATGTATTTATTGTGGCTTTAAATACACGTGAAAATATCGCGAAGCATCTCATACATTTGGTCAATTCTTGTTATTTTGGACTATCGAGTAACGCCAAAAGCTAAGGTTTAGATTAAGTTGCGTTCGAAATATACATCTTTAGCAATAAAATGCAAATTTGAAGTGGCTTAAATTTCCATATATAGCACGATATAATACGCTCGAAATATTTTTGTGTCACACTCTTCCTGAAATATATTATAGAATGTATTTATAAAATATCGCATTGCAGAGACGTACAGTATTTAAGTACGACTTTGCGAGAAATGCGCTCGGAAAACTTTTAAGTTTTTTTTTTCGGTGTGGGGAGTACATTCACAGTATACGGAAATACAAGTAGGGACACTCCAATGGCACTTCCGTCGCCAAAAACACCTAGCGCCCTCATGTGTG
>JAQGBX010005994.1:0-13007 GCA_034698745.1 Megaphyllum sjaelandicum
TTTTCCGGGTACAAATTTGCAAAATTTTCCGCGTTTTCCGGGTACAAATTTGCAAAATTTTCCGCGTTTTCCGGGTACAAATTTGCAAAATTTTCCGCGTTTTCCGGGTACAAATTTGCAAAATTTTCCGCGTTTTCCGGGTACAAATTTGCAAAATTTTCCGCGTTTTCCGGGTAAAAATTTGCAAAATTTTCCGCGTTTTCCTGGTACAAATTTGCAAAATTTTCCGCGTTTTCCTGGTACAAATTTGCAAAATTTTCCGCGTTTTCCGTGTACAAGTTTTCCCATGTTATTCTATGTTAATTTTCAAAATTGTCGTTGGCAAATTTAAAAAAAAAATATTCTCCAGTGTCAATTTTTCACATTGTCATTACAGTAGTCAGGGAAATTTTTTATAAAGCCTGGAAAAGTCAGGGAAGTTGAAAACGAAATTTCTGGGGGAACCCTGCGATATGGCATTTTAAAACACTTGTCAACGAAAACTTCGATAATCGAATTATTATGCAATGCACTTTCCATTGGTCCGTGGGCGTCTGCATTGATGGCCGAATTTTTTTGGAGGTAGCCTACAGTACATCATGTACACGTAATTACGGTCAACTTGTTACCCTGATTTTTCTGTGGCCTATTTCTCAGCTAGGTTCTTTCCTAAGAAATTGAATGCCATTATGCTAGGTCCAGAAAACCCTGTCCTGCATGATGTCCAAAACCCATATGCGGCAAGGGTTGGAAGAGGGTGGTCCCCCCCCCCTTCCTTCCCTGCAGCGAACATTCTTTGGTTTATCAGCTGTGTCTCAAGTACCGATTTCAGATGATTTAACGGTAAAAAACAGGTCAAAAGTGAGAGCTAGTTTTCACTTTCAATGGGAACCATCAGCTGAAAACTGACCCCCATTACACGAAACTTGCATTTGCCCCGATTGTAGAGGAGGGGAAAGTACGTTTTAATGCCAGTCGTACATTAATATAACAACTGTCCGCGCCATCTAAATGTCATGTAAGCTTTCACGAATGTAACAACATTAGACGAAAAAAAAAAAAAAAAAATGAGTTGCTTTTTGCACCCTGAGAAACCTGTTCAGACAAAAATATCTTCGAAATAAGGTGTAGGCCTACACGTCCGGACTCCGGGGCAGACCCGAACCCTCGTGGGATCCCCCCTTTTGACCACCTTGGATGAGGAAAAAAAGGCACGTCCTTAGTTAGGCCAGTGCACTTCCAAGTGCAAAGAACTGAGTATGCATTTTGCCCAACTTAGAAAACAAGACTCGTTTCGCTTAATTCGTTGCCACTTTTTCCTACACGTACTTGTATATCGGTCATGGCCAAACGTTTGAAATTATTCCAAATAAAAACAAAAAAAATGTATCTAATAAAATTTAAGTCTTTGAAATTAACAATGCGCAAGTTGATGATCAGTTGGCACTAAATATAGCACGTTGATGCGAAATTTCGCTATCATTTGTTACACCTACACAAAGTTGTCTAATTAGATAACGACACAACATCGAATATATTGAAAATTTTCATGCTCATTTCGAGGGAGTGCATGTGGCGAATTAATCGGCGTACTTTTATTGTTTTATCGATAAATGAAACAAAGTACGAATTTAAACCTTTTAAGTGGGCTTAAGTGTTTGATAACATTTGTTAAAATTAAAACTATATCGATATACATTTACAGTACATTATTTCATCTAAGTTTCAAACGCATATACATTTGATTGTAATAAAATAATGGACATGTTTGGAACATGTTTGGTCATATCAAATTCATACCTGTATGTACTGCAGATATTGCCATCTGAAACTGTAGCTATGGCAGTTCATGGACGTGTTATGAACATTAACACGTACAGTCCATGCATCTGCAGTGACTGGAGTATAGTTTTGAATTTACCAAATGCTACTACTACTCATGTTTATAAATGTAGAATTGGAATGCAGCCATTTTTGTCCAGCATACGATTTGGAGGTTGGAAGTCATTTGCATGACAAGTCAGTTGCATGTGCATGTAATTTAATGTCATTACACTTGTTGTCAACTCGTTTACATAATTGTAATGTCAGCGATGTACATGCACGTGCTTTGCAAACTTGAGAAACCTCATAGGTCGATTGCTGCTGCTATTATAGTTTATTCCCAGAGGTGGACCAGCTTGGAGGAACTCAACTTGCATGTGATTTGCAAATTAGAGAAACCTCATAGGTAGATCACTGCTGCTTCTGCTAGTTAATTCCCAGTTGGATTAACTCAACTTGCATGTGTTCACATCGGTTTTAACCTTTGCATTCTTCGCAGATAACTTCCTGCTTGACCACTCTCTCAAAAAAATAATCAGATTTCAGTTCCGAGTCACGAACTGTATAGTTCCGCACTTGATCTTTATGAAAACGAAGGTACGGCACACTGAATTTCTTTTTTTCATCTGCGGTATCTTTTGATCATGACTTTTTAGGAAATTTTTTATATATATGTAATCGAATAATAAGTAAGAGGCGCATCCAATTATAGCTAGATGAGGTAATGCACTTGTTTGTTTTCGATGTGGGACACGTGAGAAAAATAGGACGTTATCCTCTGTACATGTTATCAACAAAGTCAACATGTTTCGCACGTGTTTTTTTAGTATTGTTACATTAGTGTTTTTATTTATACAATCGGTCATGAGCTTAACTTTTATACCAACTTTTCGGGCATGATTTTTTTGAATGGTGAAAGAGTTGGCAAACATGGAATCGAACCCTTGTTTGTTTTCGATCAATTTGCTTTGATCTTCCGGTACATGCTAGGAACAAGTTCGGATGAAGTACGCTTTCAGATTCGACATGTTTCAATGATACCGATGCGTCACAAGATTGAGTCGAGCTAACATTGCGGAAGTGTTCTGCACGATAACACAAGTTGTCAAGGAAACCGTTGTCTGTATTGCTATGGTTTGTTGATGCACCAGAGACTCTCCCAAATTTCTTGTTGGTGGTCATTATCCGTCAGTATTTCATTACATGTAGGCTACTGACTTTATTTGCAGTATTTTGTCCTTGCTCCGTTGTTTGCACTAATGAGTGATAGCGATCCTGTCTCAAAATATTTACTTGAAATGATTGGTGACCTCCTCTTGCAAATTGACAAATGTAAAAATGTTGACCCCATTCAATCTAATAATCATCTAATTTCTGTGCTCATTTATAAGAGGCATAGATTTGACTTTTCTTCCATTAGCTATTTTGCGTATTTTCCCAGAATGGCACGAGCTTTGGAGTCAGTTCAGATTCTGTTTCAATCATGCGTTTAAGTCTGATACAAGAAAAAGACATATAGTACAGTGTACATGAATTTTTTTTGAGTCTGCCGATTTACCTGGAGAATTGATATGGCACATTACATTGCTGGCACTAGGCATACTTAAACGATCAATATTTATTACTTTTAAAATTAAAATACTATTTAATTTACTTAAAACTGAAAATTCCAATTCTTGTGCATAACTGGGAAATGAATAGTGGTAAATGATGAGAAAGAAATGGAGTACTCATTCAATTCAAGTACTAAATCAAGAACTCATGATAATTCGATTTTTTAGTACCTATAATCGGGGGCATGTCCACGAACTACTATACCAAGGGTGTCTCATGCGTCCCCTCCCCCCTTGGCCTAACCTAATTACCTAACCCAGTCTTAAAAAGGATCCTGATCTAACATAAAAATTTAATTAATTAACATGGATATTTCTCAGTAATGTGTAACGTTTGTTGTATTCGAAAATCCCGCCGCGTGATACCATGCATGATATACTGTAACTGATAATATATCATTTCTGCTTGCTTGACTTCACTATGTAAATAAGTTTGTTCGATTAAGCACTAGTCTAACTTATAGGCTCTCTAGTCTAACTGTGCTATTAGAAACAGATACTGTAAGTGAATTTTTTCGGATAAGTGACTCAAATTCCTTAATGCCATGGAGCCTTTTTATGGCAACGTTTTATATTTCTTTATACTGGTACACCTTAAGCATACTGTACTCTGCCTAAAGTGTTGCTAAGATTAGCATTCGTCACTTGTGATTGCAACACCAGTACTGGCATTTTCTAATTTTAAATGCACGGCGATGCTATGATTGACATTGGCAGCTACAAGTGCCTGGTCATGCATAATAATAGACAAAATTTTCTCGAGGTGGTTATACCCTTAATTGTTTTCAAAACACATCGCACCAGTCGCTTGCGCCAAATTTCTGGTGTTAATGTAATGATATTTATGTAAATTTCTGTACATGCTCGATTGGAAGAGATGTCTTCTCCTTCAATTAATTGCGAAACATCGATATCAGAAGTTGTTGTCAATATTGGGATTCTTGGGCAGTCTCTCTCATAAATTAAATAAAAACCATCGAATTGACCTCTTGTTGACCATATTGGACGTTGATTGCTAATGGGTTGAACTACTTTTCAAGTAGCCTAGTTTTAAAAGTAGCCCAGTATCATCGATGGTATTTCGGACATCGTTGATGTCCGATGGGATGTTTTGATGCACGGACTCTTTGATGATGTCACACCTACATGTACATCAGCGCATCATGTACTAGTATATATATAACTGCATCATGTCCAATCGAAACTTTCAGATCGATTTCTTTTCCTACACTGCCCTATAAAACTCGCTTAATTGGATCGCCTCGTGTATTATTCTCATCGCTTAATTCGATCAAATTTCCACATGTCTACATGTACATATCGCAAAAGCACGAAACAAGTTTGAGCAACTTTCGTACAAGCACGGACACGTTTGGACAACACACAAGCGTGCACCTAAGCATCTAATGGCATCAGTGGCTGTACTCAGATGGATTATCTGCGCTATTTAGAAAATGAAATTTCCATCAGCTTCATCAACGATGTCCGAAATACCTTCGATGATACTGGGTTACAGTACTTATAAAACTACATTGTACCTGCATGTAGTACCATTAACAAGCAACGTCCAATATGGCCACCAATTAAGAGGCAAATTCAAGGGTTTTAATTTATGAAAGAGATTAAATTTAAAACGGAACAAATTATTTTGATAAGGTATAAATGTTTAGCGTGTTTTATGACATTCCTCGCTTATTTCGATCAAAATGACAGGAACCAACGTGATCGAATTAAGTGACTTTCACTGTATTATGGAGCACTTTTCATTATCAAGGGGAATTTGCATAGTAATGTACATGAACATGTACAGGTACAGTAAGTATTTTTCAATTATGATGATTTTGCTTTTGTACATATGCATGTACATTATATTGTCATTCTTAACGACTTTGCATGCCTTTTAACTCTTAAGGCAAATAACAAAAAAAAAAAAAAAAATTAGGGCGTTTTTTCAATATCCTGATGAGAATGAGTATGCATTTGTATTGTGTATGCATAAAGAGTAAAACAATTTCTTTAGAACACTTTTCTGCTAATTTGAACGAGGTTCTTTTCATTGTTAATTAGATAAACTAGGAAATGTGTCAATTTGACCATTCATAATACTGCTTGAAAACGTTATTTTGTGACAGTCTTAACGTGTAAATAACCCTTTTACTAGAAAAAAACGTGTTGGTGTTGCATTAGTGTGTCATAATTACGATTGCCAGTGCAGTCATCTACTTTTCTAGCGCTGAAAGTCAATATTTGCGTTTGGCACAAGGAAGTTAAAAGCATTGGGAGAATATCATGGACGATGAAGGTTAGAATTTTGGGACAATGGTAATGGTGACACCCGAGGGGTACCGCGCCCGTGAAAATCACATTTTGTTCGAAATTGGCAAGGAAATTCACGAATGGTCAAATATTTGACCTCGTATTGTTACGATTTCTTTATTGATTTGCGTATTTCGCTATAATGGGTGCAGGGCTTATCGGTTTCGAGGATCTGGTATTAGAAGGCTACATTAATAAGCATGACGTCCATCGTGATTTGCATGCGCATGTGATGTGTAAATCCTTGAGACTAATGAAAGGATTATCAAATCAAGATAATGCTAAGCATACATGAACAGTCAATCATCGTTAAGACGGATCTCAAGGTACGTCAAAATTTGTTTGTTTAAACCGTAGTTGGTATTTGCAGAAGGCAGACGATACATGACTTGAACAATAAGAACTCATTGTTTCCTCGAAGTTTGGATGAAATCTTACCCCACGTACGTGTACATCGCAGTATATCGGTTTCGTAATACCAGTATGGTAACTATGTGTCGGCACCTATCATGTTCCCATGTTGTAAAATAAAAACGACTACAGCGCCTGTCTTGATACGGTGGCTGCTAAGCATAATTACGCCCAACGATATAGGACGCGATATGATCGTATCGTAGGCGACGTGTAAGAAGATACTCACAGGAATCGGAATTCGTCTTCAACAAACCTTTCGTCCATATATACCCTAAGACGGGGACTCCTTGGAATTGAGTTTGTAGTATCAGAAATTCGTATAAAGCGAGTTCTTCTTAATGAGGCTCCCCTTTATGAGTTATTTACATGGAAATGCAAGACATGGGTGTTACCATTTAAGTCATTGGCTATTGGGAAACGTTTCCTCAAAATACAACATTCCATTTTCAAGAATTGTGAACATTCTGACCAATGTTAGCATGCAGTATTTATTTGATGTACGTCTCAACAAGAGTACATGTTACATTGCAGCATAGATCAATTGTTAGCAACAATCTGATTATAACACTCCCTAAATTGAGGTCAACGTTTATGGATTCTAAGCCTATTGCAATGTTAATTTCTTGGCAAATTAACTTTAATATGCTGCTGCTGGTAATGCGATTAAAATCTGGTTGTACTCCACGTCAAGTAATGTACGCGGGCGACAATTATACTTGATAAAACGTTTAAATGAGTAATTTTACAAGATTCGTTTCAAGTTTACACCCTACAGAATATACGAATGGGTTTTGGGGAAATTTTTTTCGGTTTGTGCAAGTGGACCAGTTTTGATAATTCAAATACTGTAGGTGATTGAACTATAATGTGGAATGGATTAAAATAAGTAAAAATTTAAAAATAATAAAATATATTTTTATGTATGTTGGAAGATGATAGTATTGATGGATTTAATGTTTAATTGTTCTCGGTCATGAAGTCAAAACAGTCGACCATTTCGATTAAGAATTGCTTTAATTTGGTCCCAGACATTGTTATACAGTAGGAGCGCGCATATTAAACACGAACTTCCAATTAACCTTCCCACTCCAACAAAAGAAACTTTCAAACTTGTCTTTCGTTTTTGGGTTTCTCGGTACCAGTACATGTACTTCTTATCTTTTAAGTCTGGTGATGCATTCTCAAATAGCAATCATTACGAAACCAATTTTTGCAGTTGTATACTCAAGGTTGAGATCGATTTCAGATAAAACTAGTTCATGAAATATGAGATTCGTGAATGTTTAATTTACATTGTACTTTGGTCATTCTTTTTAGATCAAAAATTAAATATCAAAGTCATGGTGATTGGATATAAATTCATTGGGGTAAAAATATATTTGCAAAATAAGCACGATTCGGGACGTTTTAAGCTAAACTTCTTTAACTTTTTAAAATATTCGCTTAATCATAAGTCTCAGGGTGGTTCTACATGTACATGTTTCGAAACCTAGATCAAGGCCTATGTACCCTTGAAATACATACCAGTACATGTACAATATATACTGCACGTGCTTCTTTACTTAATTTATAGTCTGTCAATTTGCCGTGTTGTAGATCAATCAATCATACCCTCTTAGGTTAACCTACTGTACGTGAACAAATAGAAGTTGGATAATTCAGGATTGAGTACCCTTACTATATGGTGACGAGTGAAGTTGTTAGAGATTTCTGTGAAATTTACCTTCGGTTATAATGACATTGCAATTTCAACAACATACTTGAATGTTTCTTTTTTTCTTCAATTTTTTTGAAAGTTGGGTGGTTTTCAAGTTATGTCAGTCTGGTAAACAAAGTTTAGTTCACAGTTCCGCGTTATGGCTTAAGGTCATATGATGATTTTTCAAAAGGAACAGCGCGGCGCAATTTCATAATTTGCGTTATTGAATTTATACAGTTTTTCCAAACGTCGACACGCAGCTACATTTTAAAATATACGTTTTGTTTTGGAAATATTCGACCCTTCCAATTCAGTTTTTTTCTTTCCTTTTTTTTTAAACAAAACATTGGATTTTTTTCCCTTTTCAAGCTTTTTTGACTTTGAGTAGGCCAAGTGTAGATTCTTCAGTACATGTACATGTAGTCTTTTGGTGTGTCCTGGATCTCTCGTGAGGATATATACTGTGAATTTACATGTATTCTGCTCACGTACATATTTTGACATTGAAGAAGTTGATTTCATCTCTGGAAGTTAAATTGAATCCATATACATGTAACTTATTAACAGATTTATAAAGTACTTGGTAATAATCTATGAGATCTGCTTGTTTCTGGGTTTTCAACTTCTTGCTTTATTCGAAAAGCATATGCTCTGCTCAATTAAAACTGAATGTTGACCTACTTAACTCGCTCTACACCAAAACACACCGCAGAAAACCGCTTTCTATCTTTAGTTGCGGGTAAAAATCGAAATTTTTTAAAACCACGAGGCCACATACACTCCTGTATTGAAGGATGTCCTAAATATGGCTACATTTGCTGTAAGCGTTGATGCCTTGAGGATGAAAAGAGAAATTGCTAAGTAGCATCATTACTTAGTTGCATCACACAGACTTGACATCAAGTAGTAGTACTCAGACGTAAAGTCGCTTGTTTTTAATCCAATCACATATAATGCGTTTGTTTTGCACACGCGGCTTAATTACTGCCAAAGGGTAAGAACACAGTGAGTGCTTATTGCAGGCGCTTACCACTCGGCGACACGGAGTACAATAGCGCCACCAAGCGGGATAAGAATGCGGCATGCGTTTTAAATGAGGGCGCACACAAAGAAAGCTAAGCCGGGCCAGGCGAAGCTTTCAAGAATGTTAAAAACATTCTTGAACATTCTTGAACACCGTGCTATTGTACGCCATATTTGGAAATATGAAAGCAGATTTTTAAAACACAGAGTGGCCCAAAGATCAATATTGGTCAAAACTGTAGCATTTTACAGAATGTAGAACTCATTTTGCTTGATTTTGAACTGTCACTTCAGAGGCGTGAATGCGATATCAAGCCAGGAGAAGAAAACTGCAAACACTCCGATGATCCACGTTAAAAATCCACAAGCAATCAAGAAACCAACCCTATAGTATTGTTTATTTTCAAGGATCATAATTATACTGCTCATATTTCCAAGTCTGATTCACCAATGAAAGAATAGAGAGCAGCTGGATTTACTGTAACAGCTGACTGTCGAGCGACTGGTTGTCATCTGGTTTTATTGTTACTATTCAGCTGTTAGCTAACAAACCCAATGTTTTTCATTAACAACTGAATAAACACCGTAATTAGCGAGCGAATGTACTAGAATTTTTTTAACATACTGATATACCGAACAGTTAGTAATGATATTGTGGTGATACGTACATGTGGGTACTCAAGAGTCAACCCGTGGACACGCACGCACCAGGAAAGTTAGTGGACAAAAGAGCACGTTAATTTGCATAAAGTACTGAAGTGACTCACTCATTTCACTTACAGTAAGTCCAATTTGTGCAGTGCATGTTGTAATTTTGCTAGAAGCATTGTTTGTGAGAATGATGTAAAAATTAACTCATGACTGCTGCTCATGCAACCAAACTCACGAACACCACGCTAGGTACATGTACCATAAAGCATCAATTATCTCGTACTTTCGTTCGTGCTCAATGTATCATTATCGAGCGATTTGGCAAAATCTGAAATATTTCCATATTATCGGTTTTTTGCAAACATTCCGTACAATTAATTCACCCGTCAGGGTTTTATTCTGTAATTGTTTGTTTCATAATTATTCAGAAATTTAGGGTAATGTACGTGTACTGCGTAGCTGGTGATGTCTGTTTAGAGGGCGTGGCGTACCAAGAATTGAACATACCTATTTCAAGATTGGAAGAATATCTTGCATTGATATATCAAAATAAACTGATGCTATATATATAGGTCATTTCCTGAATTTAATACCTGTATGTGCTTCTTGTTTAATATGCTCTATATGATGCGTATACAGCATGTTACCGTACACTGTATGTCAGCATACCTATATCATCCGATTTCTTCTGAAAGAAGCAGGGTTGTTTGGCACTCTGCCACTCGTGCTGCGTTAATTGTCACAAAAAACATGTGATATTGACGGTTGCCCCCCTATTGTCCAACATCATAAACTCGCCAGGGGCACCAACATCAAACGTTGTCTCTGAAGGTCCGTTGAAATGCAATTTCAAGAACCTTGTGCTCTTGCTGCATGCAAAGTGGTGCACTGCATGATGTTGATTGACACACCATGGAGCCAATCTGTATAAAGTACCTGTATTCAATGCATTAATATAATCTGTAATATATAGCCTATCGGCCCTTCTGCTTCAGAAGGTACACAAGTTAACTCAACATTTTTCAATGTTCAAGTTTCAATGCGTGGCAAAATCCATGGACAGCACTGTAATTTGGCTGAAACTATTAGCCGTTAGACCTGCATCAGATATGTCGTTTTCACTGATTTTAGAGCTAGCTTAATTGACTTAAGTTTTTGAGTATAGTGTCACGTCGTTCCAAAAAAAAAAATCCCCATAATGACCATTTTAGCAAAACGTCAAACTTGGGAATTTTCGTTATGATAACTGGTTCCTCGGGCTTTAATCGCTGATCTAGCTTCCCTAGAGAGCCCTCTAAGCTTCCCTAGCTACGGCCAGAATTGCCGTCAGTGACCCATCGACTGCGTAACAATTTCCCTCTGTGGCCTAGATGCGACTGGTCCACGGGCAGTCACTTTCGTTGGAGGCACTATGTGGCTCACTAATCCAGATAGCAAACCAGATGAAGGTGAGACTGAATTTCGATTTTTAAGCGATGACAGAGTAATACACCTGTAGGCCATTCTCAAAATTAATTTTTTAGGTGTCGCAGATCTTTTGTGCTTACAGTTAAGCGCACTTCCAGCGTTTGTTGCATCGTTTGATTGGTGAGAACAACCCTAAGAATCACTGGGAAGAGCGACTGGTTTTGTTGATAAAATGCTTTCTGGTTATTTTCCATGATCTTATTTACCGTTTTTAAACCCAAGGTCGAATCAACTTCTAATCTTCTCCGCAATGATATCGTCAACACCTTTTTGAAAACCTTCTCCAATTTTGCATTTTTATTAATCGCATACCGAAACTTGAAATTTGCACATAATATTCTCTGCTCAATTAAGTGATAAGGTGTACGTGACATTACATTGGGGATGGCAAAGCTTGAACCGGATATAAGATGACCACTACATGACGTGTTCATTTTAATGCATGAAAGGTATAGGTACAAATGCATGAAAATAAACACGTAGTGTGGTATTGTCATCTCTGTTCCCGTTCAATCTTTGCCATTCCCGATGTAACGTCACACCTTATCACTTAATTGAGCAGAGAATACCATGAGCAAATTTTTGGCAACTCAATTTTTTTAACCATTTTGTTTTAAGACATAACTGTTTGGACCATTAATTGCATAGTAATCGAAAATATTTAGGAATCGCGTTTGATTTACTAAAAACTATTTAAAACTACATGCACGTTATTCCGCACCCTCAAAGCAAAGCTCATCTACCTCGCTATATTTTATTAAAAAGCATATTTTGTAATTAATCTTCATCTTCCGCTACGGGGCTCCTTACAAAAAGCTTCCTCTAAAAAAAGTGTCTAAAAACAAGAAACATGCAATTTGTTATGGTGCGGCGAAATTATCCATTTTTACTGCAATTTATACTCATTATTGGTAATTAATTAACTTCATATTATAACCTAAATGAACTTCATTAAATACAAATACTTTTTGTCGTCTGGTGCCCACTTTCTGTCAAGAGGATTAAGCTTTTTGTGGTGACAGCTACCTAATTAACTTCCTGTAAAAAATCCACTTTGGATGGATTTACATGTAGCCGATTAGTTATCGATCGCGCATGCGCACTAGTTGCAAAATACGGCCATTTTGTCAAATCTTGAAGCGGATTCGGTTTATTTGCTATAAGGGTGCGTTCACGTTGAACGTGTTACCAGTCGCTGAAAAACCAGTGTCGGTTAGTCTTATTTCAGATTGGTAGCAAGTTCAACGTGAACGTACATGTACCCAATTGCGTGGCACAGCCCCTGATACAAAATTATATCGTGACTTTAATCATCGTGGGTATAACAAATTACAAATACAACTCATGGCTACTATTATCATTTTGGTCATTTTAATTACCTACACTACATGTATATCCCCATGAGTTCTGACCTTGATCCCACGCACCTACATGTATACAGTTGTTAACCAGTTTTCAGCGCAAAAAAATGCGTTTGAAATTGACTTTTTTTTTATTCAGATCTTTTCGTCGTGATGATATTCTTAATTATCAAGTCTTCTTGTGAAAAATAACCACGATTGCATTCGGTTGACATTTTTCACTCGCGCAATTATTCTTTTTTTTTCTTTTCTAACTGTTAAAGACAAAAAACGACCTCTAGAAATAAAGATTAGATCCTCGATCCTACCTGTGCGCAGACTAAGGGTGCGCATTCGTTGGTACTTAAGCAGTAAGAATGTTAATTTTCTCTAAATTTTTTTGACCTCTAGCGCCAACCAGCGGGCAAACCATTGGTAATTTAAATGCATTACCAATGTTTGCCCGCTGGTTGGCGCTAGAGGCAAACAAAATTAACATTCTTACTGCTTATAAGTACCAACGAATGAGCACTCTAAAGATGCAACAGGCTTTATTTGAACTGACATCAAAGGACCTTGTCATTCTAATGGATTTTTTTTAAAAAAAAATTGTTGATAGATACTGATAAATGGTGCGGATGAAACTGGATGCCAAGGTCGAGTAATAATGACGTTAGTTTG
>JAQGBX010005995.1:0-13007 GCA_034698745.1 Megaphyllum sjaelandicum
TGCTCCAAGGCTTCCAATGCCTTCTTCTGTCGGCGTTTGCGGGCAGCGGGGTCCAGCGCGCGTTTACCATCCTTTATGCGTTTCGATTCTCTCTGGTCAGCCATACTGATGAAGCAAGGATGCAAGTTTCGGGGTGAGTTTTATTTAAATGCCTTTCTCAGCCAGCGGAAATGAGATTTGGTCCATTAAATCATCAATTTTGGCCTGTAGAGTTTCCAGAATGTCTGCGGAAATGAAGAGATGAGTTTCATCTAAGTCACGGATAATAAAACGCTTGCCGAGTGCACTGGTGTCGTCCAGGTGAAGAAGGAATTGTTTCATAGCTGGATCACTGCACAAGAAAAGGTAAGATGAGTTTCTAGGGCTTTGATAAATTTGTTGCCTACGGCGTTTATTAGAGTATTAATTTCTTAAACAGTTTTGGCGTAAAAATGCATAGTGGTTTGGTTATGTGATCGGTGTATTTCCAGGAAATTTTAAATTTTGCTTACAAAGGGGGATCTTTAACGTGAAGAGGGAACGTGACCTCGGTTTAAACTCATCCGAATGAGCCGCCACTTCGAGAATTTTGCACATCCTCGAAATTCCTGCAACCTAGGGATTGCGGGGTCAGCACTTGATGACTGTTCTCAGTAGTTGGATGGTATGGGATAATTAGATGGAGACATCGAGATAATGCTCTGGATATCGCCACAGTGACACCTGATGAAGACGCATATGGTGTCAAAACGGTTAAAATAGATAATTGTTTAGAAAGTTATGCCAAATAATTCAAACATATACGTCATTCTATAGGCTACCTAGAGCAAATTGATTTTCAAAACGGGGGGGGGGGGAATTTTAAACCCTCTTACCTACGACCATCCTTAAATAGCTAATTTAATGTGTAACATACCGTATAAGCCTATGCATGTTTAACGAAACCAAACGATTCGGTAGACGGTTACAAATTACTACTAGACAAATTAACATACATACCACTCAATAAGGATACCTTTCATAACATTAACCATTTTAAAGAATAAATGGCCAAGCTAGCAGACTTCTAAACAATAGTTTTATCACCGTGGTTTTATCTAGGCTTAAAAATGGTTTAAATCCTGAAAGCGCGCGTTTCTTTACTAACGGCGCTCCAGAGCATTGACTTGCTCAGAACAAACATGCGCATGTGGAAGTGCTGCGTTGCGGTCATGTGACGTTTCCGACAAATATTCGTATCATGATTGTGGGGTTAGAAATACATGTGCATATACAGACACGCACAATATAGTTTTTTCCTTCTTATTTGCACTGTCAAAGCTATAGATAACCAATCCTAAAAACATCCTAATTGTGATAAGAAAACATGAAAACTTCCTAATGGAGGTATAATTTCAATTAATGCTGTTTATAAAATATAATGAAACCATAGTTGAAGCTCTTGTCTTCATTTCTTTAGTTTTGTAAGTAGTTTTAGAGTTCGAATGATTTTTAAGTATAATTGTTATAACATTTTTTTGTTGTTGCGAAAAGAAAGTGAAGTTTTTATTAAAACATGTTTAATTTGTTTTTATAAAATGAATTTTTTGGTTTGAAAAATGAGCAGTTTTTTTTGGATATGAATGACTTTTTTACGCCAAAAATTGAAAATTTGATGGAAAAAATTTATTTTGTTTGTTTTTGTTTTATGAAAATGAGGTGGGGGGATGTTGCATAAAACTTGCAAATTTATTTCTCGTAATTTGACCAGTTTTTTTTTTTTTTGTTTAAAATTTAATACGCGAAATTCATTATAATTGCGCGATTTTGTAATGAACTTTGTAGATCATTGAAAGAAAATAGTCACATAGCAAGGGGAAAAAAATTACGTCAATTCCCAAAGAAGAGACGTCATTGTTTGATCATTTTTTTTTTGCGGAAAAATTCGTCGTAATTTTCGGAAAACAGAGGCGAAAATACATTTTTGTAAATGGTATATACTCAAGGCTTTTCATTAATTTTCCCTATTTTATTCGAATTTTGCAAACTTTTATCAACGGACTCAAAAAGTAACTTCATTTTTTCGTCATTTTTTTCTAATAAATTACCAATTCGGAAACACGTCAAAAAACGACGTCATTTTTGGTGTTCGAAAAAATTACCAATCTTGAAACACGCCCAGAAAAAGACGTCATTTTTTTTACAGAAATGACGTCATTTCTTTTTTTCGGTCATCTTGCTACGTGAGTAATCGTTGATGAAGTTTGCAAAATTCGAATAAAATAATGAGAATTAAAGAAAAACCTTGAGAACCATTTTTCAAACATAGTTTTTCACCTTATTTTCCCAAAAATAGGACGAATTTCTGATCATACATCAAATTCTCGAGATTACACTTTTTCAGTAGTTTTTTGGGGGAAATCGTGCAGAATATCATCATTGTTTTAAAAATCGCGCCCAAGTCGTGCCATCAAGTCACGTGACTGAAGCCTCTTATTTTCTGAAAGCACGGGCTAGTGACCTTCGAACGACACGACATTTGACACGTGACCTACATGTGACTGATCTACCCGAACCTTGAACCAGAGTGCTTGAACGTCGGCGACTTGTGTTCTCATTTTTGTACTTCCCTTGTACGTCCCATTTGTTGTTTAAAAATGGCTTTTGTAACTCGCACGTGTACCAGAGGATTGGCAAGCTCTGCAGCTTTGCAAGGAGCCATCAAGAATGTTGTAATTATTGGAAGTGGACTGATGGGGTCGGGCATTGCTCAGGTAAGCATGGGTTATATGCGTGTATTAATTAATTTCACTGATTCTATGCCAAGGTCACTCATGCAAGAACTCATCTTATGAAGTACATTAATTTCATATGCAATCGGCCTTGATTTTATATCCCTTATGTATCAACTATATATGGCATCATTATTCATAATCAAATATATGTATTAGGTTGCAGCTCAAACTGGTCATAATGTTGTGATGGTTGATGTGTCTGACGATGTACTGAAGAAGGCGAATGAAGCAATCAAGACAAGCATCCAGAGGGTCGCTAAAAAGAAGTTTGAAGGAAATCAGGAGGTGAGTATAGAGTTCCCCACTATTTGCTTTCAAAAAGTTCCCAACGATTTATCTCCATTCCTAGCTGCTTTCATCTTATGGACGTGCTTTCAGTATGCTTCCACCATGGAAGTCCAGAAAGCATTCCTGGACATAATTCAAACTTAAAAGATATGTTTCAAAAATTGCATGTGCTCAAAATTAGAAAGCAAAGATGGACTCCGAGGTGATCATATAGAGGCTCAGCAGCGGTCTCATCGTTATTTAACTTAATTTTGAGGGCATTTCGGGAGCAGGAATGTGGGGAATTTTAAAGTCCCGAGTAATGTCCAAAACTTCGGTCTAACAGTGTATTGAAAAGTTAAAAAATGGACAGACAACTGTGAAAGTTGCTCAGAGAAGTGGACAGCTAGTGTCTGTCAGAAATGCTAATTTGGAAACTTTTGCTTAAATTCCTGCTGTCCGCATTTTTGAATGAGGCATACAGTAACACGCGCTTTCAGAACGATGGGGAAAATGCATCTCCCAAAATGAATTTTTTTTAATAATAGATGACGTTTATCTGTATTTCTCTACCAAATTTCATTATAATTCATGCAGCTGGGATTTTTTAAAAAAAATTGACTGTGGAAACTTAATAAACATCCCTCGTATGCCTCAAATGACTAGAGACCGTGCAATCGAGGCATCAACTTTGTGACATGGAGCACCTATTGTTGCGGCATGTAGTTAAAATTTGATAGACTGTTAAAATCGACATTATTTATACCCTTAATATTTGTACTAAATGAGAAATAATTTGCCAGTCATTCTCTAAATTAATTGTTAATTGATGGCTTTATGTATGTTAATTGTTATTTTGTTTTTTGTTAGGGTGGGGACAAGTTTATCAGATCATCATTGGCAAGACTTACTCTCAGTAAGGATGCTGGATCGGCAGTAAAAGATGCGGATCTTGTAATTGAAGCCATTATTGAAAATCTGGATATAAAGCAGAAGCTGTTTACTACTCTGGATAAGGCTGCACCTCCGTAAGAAATGGCAATTTTCTACGTTGCCCTAATTATTTATTGATATTTTTTTAAAGGAAGCTTTGCATTATGTAGACACACCATCTTCACCAGCAACACCTCTTCACTTTCCATTTCTTCCATTGGCAATCCTACCTCGAGGAAGGACCGCTTTGGAGGCTTGCATTTTTTTAATCCAGTGCCCGTCATGAAACTTTTGGAGGTATATTTTCCTTTCTTTTTTCGTCAGTTGCCTTATTGTCCAGTATTCTTCAAACTGTTTTGGAAGATTTCGTCAACGATATCAGAACCGGGTTTCCCCAGATCTGGAAAAGTCAGGGACGAATGCCTAATTTTGAAAATGTGAGGAAAATTCAAAGTATTAATGTTGTCACAATCCAAACTTAATGCTTCTACGTGGTTAGCTCAATAGAAATTTGCAAAATTGTCAACAATTTCAGAGGACAAATTTGCAACATTTTCAACAGTTTTCCGAGGAGAAATTTTCAATTTTTTCAGTCTTTTCCAAAGCTAAATTTGCAACATTTTCCACTCTTTTCGAGTACAAATTTGTAAATGTTTCAGTAGTTTCCAAGGGCAAATTTGCAAAATTCTCAATATTTTTAGTGTACAAATTGTTAACATTTTAAATAATTTTCCTAGTACAAATTTGCAAAGCTTTCAACATTTTACAAATATAAATTTGTAACCTTTTTTTAGAAAAAAATAATTGTACAACTTTCAAAAATGTTCCTATAATAATTTTGAAATTTTTTCAAACTTGTCATTAGTAAATTATTGTCAATTTTGACATTGTCATTGGTCAGGGAAATTTGTTGGAAAAAACCTGGAGAAATCAGGGAAGTTGAATATGAAATTTATGAGGATACCCTGGAGAAGAACTTTTGGAGAAATTATTGCATTATTGAGCTTACCATGCAGACTTCTTCGTCTTAGATCATCCGTACTCCAGAAACTAGTGACGATACATATCAGAAAATGATGGAATTTGGAAAGGCGTTGGGCAAACATTGCGTTACTTGCAAGGTACTTTTCTTGCGCTAAAAAACATTATTATCCTTTGATTTGTGGTGAAATAACACTTGTCTGGCGTTGTAGGACACTCCTGGGTTCATTGTAAACCGCCTGCTTGTGCCATATATGAGTGAAGCTGTGCGTTTGCTGGAGCGCGGTGATGCCAGTGCCAAGGACATTGACATTGCCATGAAGCTGGGAGCTGGGTATCCCATGGGACCATTCGAATTGCTCGACTACGTCGGCATTGACACAACCTTCTATATTACTGAAGGTAACACTTGGATCTTATTTTGAACTTTTTCCAAAACTTGTTTCGGGGTTAAATTACATTAGTTGATTTTATTGGTAGGATGGAGTAAGCAGTTTCGAGATAATCCCCTATTCCAGAAAAGTGATATTCTCGAAAAGATGGTCAAGGAAGGGAAATTGGGCCGCAAGAGTGGCGAAGGCTTTTACAAGTACAAGTAAGGAATGGACAAAATCTAGTATTCCTTGAAATCTTTGTCCGTGACAAATTAATATTTTCATCAAAAAATTTATTTTCTAATCAATAATATAGTCAATAAATGAAATGAGACTTATTTTGGATTGTTTTCATGGCATCATTGATTACATAACAAACACTCGGTCCTCATTACATGCACTTGGTTGTGTTTGATAAACCTGATAAATATCTCAAACCTTGCATTAGATCAGAACATTGATTTATGTTTGTCACACATGGATTACGATTTTCCCAGTACAAATTTAAACAATTTTCATCAGTTTCCGAAGACAAACTGGCAAAATTTCCACGTTTTCCATGTAAAATCTGCAACATTTTAATACTTTTCGTAATACAAATTTGCAAGATTTCGAAGAACAAATTTGCAAAATTTTAAACAATATCAGAGGATTGCTAAATTTTCAACAGTTTCTAAAGAGAAACATGCGAAATTTTTCCTGTTTTCTGAGCACAAGTTTGCAAAATTTTCAATTGTTTTAAAGTATTGATTCGTAGCATTTTCAACAGATTCTGAGGAAAAATTGGCAAAATTCTCAACCTTTTGGACTACATATTTTCAAAATTTTCGGAGAACCTTTTGCACAATTTTGGATAAAATTGGCATATGTCAATCTTATCGTCAGTCAGGGAAATATGTTTAAAAACCTGGAAAAGTCAGGGAAGCTGAATATTAAATTTCTGGGGAACCCTGTGCATGGCGAATCCTCCCATCTGTTCAAAACAAATTCATACATTTTGGGTCATAACAATTAAAATCCTTGAAAATGTAAAACTAATTGTTGTTGTAATTTAGCATTTTCAATTTCTGTTTTGTTAAAAAAAAAGATATCTGGCTGATTTGACTTTGGTTTTATCGCTACTTTTGGTTTTATACAGTTAGTTATTATTATTATTATTGCTACAATTGAAGCGAAAGCTATATCAGCTTGTTGCCGTTACTTTTAGGTAAACAGTGGCTTTATCACGCTACTGTTTGCATTGGCATTGTCTTTGGTGACTTGGATTTTCTTGCACATCTTATAGTTCTATGAAGTTTTCTCGCAACTAGCAGTATGGTGGCTGGAAGAAGCTATCAAAAATAGAATGCGCAAATTAAAACTAGTTTTAAAAATCATAAATTAAGTTTAAAAACAAATTAACTAATGCATATTTAACATAAATGTACGTTTGCTACCAAATGCATTGACGATAATTAGAATATTTGGGTTATACGGCATTTGAACTTGTATACTGACTATAAAATGCATCAATCAGCTGATGCGACTTGAAAGCATTGCATTTCTCGGGCTGCCAATGGGATGTACATAACTTCTGTACATGTCCATAACCACATTTTAGATAGTTTTTTTCGTTTTAAAGATCATCCCCTTTAACATACATTATTAATATTATATGACGTGAATTTTTTTATTTTTACTCCACTTAATTTGTTGCACATTTTTGGTCATTTCCATAAACTCAAAGCTGGAAATTCAGGCTAGTCTTGGCCTGGTTGGGTAAAAAATTATTTGAAATGAAAATGCAAGAACTACATGAGAACTTTTCTATTATATTAAAATCATTAAATGTTGTATAGCAGCGGTGTTGTGATTGTTTGCCCCCGTACAGGCTGACGTCCCATTTTTTTTTTATATTGGGTTGCCAAACGACAAGTTTGGTTTAAAGAATGTAGGAGTAATTTCGCATTTTGCAATGTCTTGGCAAACCAGTGTGTCGCAAGGTCCATGTACTTGATCAGCCCTGATTGCATGATAAAACAACGGGATACTCAGATCGTACTTTGACACTGGTGAAGTCACTTGTGCAAAAGGAATGCATAAATTGGTTTGAAAACGGCGTTAACCTTGACTGAATTCTTTAATCCAAATAGCGTGTCCAGTCACTGTGGTCCAACTTTCATGTAATTCACATACCAGGCATTTTTACCTACTAATGGCGCCACACGTGACTGATTATTAAAACCGGGAACGTCGGTGACTTGCAAAGAGTTGTTTTTGACTTTCAAGACGATCAGTTGTGTACTTGTGTTCATCCTTCATAAAGTGCTGCAGTTTTTCAATATGGTCTTTGTAAGTCACGCGTGTACAAGAGGATTGGCAAGTTCCGCAGCTTTGCAAGGCGTCATCAAGAATGTTGCAGTTTTTGGCTGTGGACTGATGGGGTCTGGCATTGCTCAAGTAAGCATAAGCAGCAAGAACTTTTATGCAATATGCATTAATTTTATATTAATTGGTTTTTCCTGTATCATAAATTTTGTATGAACTGCTTATGCTGAAATTACGTACATTGGCACAATATTAGGTGGCAGCTCAGACAGGTCATAACGTGGAGATGGTTGATCTATCTGACGATGTCCTGAACAAGGCACATGAAGCCATCAAGGCACGCATCCAGAGTATAGCCAAAAAGAGGTTTGAAGGTAACCAGGAGGTGCGTAGGCTATGTAGAATTTCCCACTAATTTATCAGATGCTTTCAAAAAATCAGTGTGCAGCATTTGTGTCTACGTGTACCGCCGGATGATTCGTAAGTCCATTGTAGATTGTTTATATTTCATTTAAGAAAATTTAAACGCATGTAAAATGTATTTAAAAGGCTATGAGGCATCTGCTAATGTCCCTGTTGTTGACCTTGACATTTACTGCATCTTCGAAAATCATTGCAATGGTAACTTTTTTATTATTTACACTACATTGATGGTTTAAATTAGTGAAATGATTATAGTTAAATGCCTTTTGGGTCGAGCACAAAACATAAAATAACTTAAAATCTTACCATAACCAAAAATGTTATGAGAAAAAGCAAAAACGTGTGAAGCCCTTAGAAAGGGCTTCCTAGCTGAACCGTACACTGGAGCTATCAATGCGCTTGAGTTATGCACTGGTGTCCTGTTCGGAACTCTTTTAAAGACTGCTGCACATTTTCTTTTCCTCATAACATTTTTGATTACGGTCCGATTTTTAATCTGTTTGATGTTTTGTGTTCACAAAAGAACACATCATTTCACCTACGGAAACCATCAATGTAGCGAATATTAAAAAAGTTAAATTTCAAAAGGTATTTCAAAGGTACATTTGCAAGTGCCCCCTAGCCGTCTCGATTCATTTCAACATAAACAGCCTGCAGTACACCTGACATGGGTTTTTATCATCGCGATGTTTCTACCTCCTGACTGGCTTTAAGTCCGAAAGTTTGCAATGGGAGACACTTTCATGATCAGTTTTCATTTAGTTCAACGTTACGGCGTCTACCAAGTCGTCATCAGGAATCCTCAAGGCTTGCAGTGCTCACACTGCATACATTTCAACTTGGCCGACTACTTGTAGATGGAAATAACTGGCTCTATTTGCTATTGTTAGGGTGCATGGTAACAAGTTCGTCAGCTCATGATCATTGGCGAGACTTACTCTCACCAAAGATGCTAGAATGGCAGTAAAATATGCAGACCTTGTAATTGAAGCCGTTGTTGAAAATCTGGGTGTCAAGCGAATGCTGTTTACTTTCCTGGATAAAGCTGCACCTCCGTAAGAGCTGTCATAATTAATTCTGGAAAATATTCTTTGTGAAGTTCTTTAAACTAAATTTGTCATGGTTTAGGCACACAATCTTCGCCAGCAACACCTCGTCACTTTCCATTGCTTCCATGAGCAATTCTACCTGCAGGATGCACCGTTTCGGTGGCTTGCATTTTTTTTACCCAGTGCCAGTCATGAAACTTTTAGAGGTAATTTTCCTTCCTGTTTTCGTCGGCCACAAATTGTTGCCTTATTGTCCACCAGGATTCTCCAAAAAATACCTGTATATCAGAACAGGGTTCCCCCAGACCTGGAAAACCTGGAATAGTCAGGGAAGTTGAAAATTTCAGGAAACAAAATTAATGCTTCTACGTGGTTATAGCTCAGCCAATACAAATTTGCAAAATTGTGAACAATTTCAGAGGACAGATTCTGGAAATTTTAAAAAACTGTTTTGGTAGACTGTAATTTCATTGCAAAATATCTATTAATATGTCAATAATAAATATGGTTAACAAGTTTATACTAGAATAACTATTGGAAAAACTTGGGCAATAATAACCTTACCAGACTATTTTATCTTAGGTCATCACCACTCCAGAAACAGATGATGATACGTATCAGAAAATGATGGAATTTGGAAAGGCAATGGACAAGCATTGCGTAACCTGCAAGGTAGTTCTCTCGCACCACAAATTCGTTACATAGACATTTGATTTGCATTCAATATTTATTTGTCTATGTAGGATACCCCAGGATTCATCGTAAACCGCATCTTAATACCATATGTGATTAATGCTTTGCGTTTGCTGCAGCGTGGTGATGCCAGTGTCCAGGACATTGACACTGCCATGAAAATGGGAGCTGGGTTTTTAATGGGACCTTTCGAAAATCGAAATGTTAGACTTAATCGGCATTGACACCGCCTACTTAATTACTGATGGTAGCACTTTGCATATTTCATCTTCTGTCCAAAAACTTTGTTACCTCGGATTATATTACATTGCTTAATTTTTGTGGTAGGTTGGAGTAAGCAGTTTCCAGACAATGCACTATTCATAAAAACTGAAATTCTAGAAAATATGGTCAACGAAGGGAAATTGGGCCGCAAGAGCGGCGAAGGCTTTTACAAGTACAAGTAAGGAATAGATGGAAACTTGGACAGTTGTGGAAATTTTTGCCTGTGATAAATTAACATTTTTGCAATGTAATGATATCTCTAATTTATTTTTCTAATTAATCATGTATTTATTAAATTAAATGTGACTTATTTTGGTTTATTTTCATGGCATCAATGATTGCATAACAAAACATGTGTTATGCAGTGTAGGGTCCTTGGGTAATTTATCTCAAATTTCTTAGTTGTAGTGCCTGCACTGATGGTAGAGTAGTTTACGATCTTGCCTCTCGATTCTAACTAGCAAGGTTTTCTCTCTGGTCGAGGTCGCTGAGATTTTTGAGCTTGTGCAAAATTTTCTAAATGGTGGCCCTTTTGTGAGTTTAAACGGGAGTCCTGTGTAGATCGTTTGATCTTTGCACGTTAAAGATTTCTCTTGGGGGTGGAAGTCTCCCTTCATAGGCCAAGTTTCCTGGTAGGTGATGCTGGCACATCCCTTTGTACTTGTATTTAGCTTCGTAGCAGAAATAGCCCAACGTTAAAAATCACAAACAAACTTAGCCGTGTTTAAAAAACTTGTTCAATATCTCAAACCTGGCAACTGATCAGAATGATTAAGTTCTTCACAATTGGGCAATGTCGTGATAAACTTTGTTCAAAGAAAACAATCTGAAAAATGTATTTAACCATACGTGATTCTCACAATTGGACAGACGATTTTGAGCCATAACAATTAAAAACTTTATAATTCGGTATTTCAATTTCGGTCCAGTCCAAAACTGTAACTACCAAAGAAAATGTAAAACTGGGGCTAATGTCCTACAAAATTATTGGTTGAAGGGAAGGGAATGACTGTGACGAGAGTTTACGATAAATTCTTTTATTTACAATGGCTTTGTTGTGGACGAATTTCCAACTTCCAAATACCAGTTCTTTTAATTATAAAATGTTCTTTACATTGCTGGCATTCCACTAAGATTTTTTTTTCTAAATCTGAACATTGAGTCCAAGCTCTTTTAAGAAAACCGCCCTGTTATATGGATATGGAACTGAGGGCAAGTCTATGCTAACACGACTTCGCAGCGACTCCAGACTCGCTTCAGACACATCCCGACACTCGCACACCATGAGGGTCTTTAAATCTTTACAATACTCTCCAACCATCCTGTTTAAATCAAAAACTTGAATTAAGACCCTTCCTGCAAATGTATGGTTAGACACCAGCGGGTTGTGATTTGCCCTACACAGAGCGCTTACCTGACCCCATCATCTGTTATCCTCCAGCATCCTACTAGATCCAAATGAGTCAAATCACGGCAATGATAAGAGATGGCAAATAGGGAAGAATTTGTTATGCCGTAAATCTTTGCGAGAGATATGTGAGTCAGCCTGCAAAACAAGAAAATACGTGACCTCTATTGAACGACTTCCTCGTGATAGTCCAAAGCCACGAGTCTTCCTTACCTAGGGCATCTTTCGACCAATGTACATACAGCTTCATCGTTGACTTGCCAGCAGCTTGTCAAGTCGATGAAATATAGCTGGGGGCAGTGGAATGCAATAACGGTAAGAGCACCTGGCGTTTGCCAGTAGCAGTCTTTTAAAATGAGCTTTTGCAACTGCCGGCATCTGCAAGCGGTGATTAACCAAGCTATATTTATGCAAGTTCAGGACTTGAGGGACATCATCACACATACCTGGTGGCCAAAATTTGTAAACTTGTGGAACTTATGCTCTGACAGCCAGAAACATCGACGTAAATCAGACTAGGGTTGGTTTCGAACACCGGGATCAATAGATTGTCCGTTAACCACTTGCAATTTGCCAATATCAGTGTTGTTAACAGGGTGTTGGAGCATGTGATTACCTGAAAAATAAGGCGAAGTTCTGACTTGCCAGAAGTTATGTGCGACTTCGGTAAAATGTAGAACCTCCAGATCGTCCACAACTCACTTGAAATGCGATTGCAGTTATTCGTGTGCAACCGCTGCTTAAGTCTATCCGGTGGCATTTGGAAAAGTAACCGCTAATTAACCGGCGGAACTCATGGGACACGTGCTGCATGTGAAAAAGATCCTGCCAAGAAAGCCTGGGCAGTATTTGGGTGTTGACAACATCTTCCCAGGGAAGTTCCAAAAATCCCGGTTTATTGCTTGGAGTTGATGTTTCCATTTTCTTTGGCTGATATATGGCATTTTTTTGCACACGTCATGGTTTTGTGAAGATTCCCCACGGCATTTTAAGTGATTCTAGGTACGTATATAGGCAGAAACTCAAATACTGACATTCAAACGTAAACTTAATTTATAAAAATTATAGACACTGTATTTTTATTTGTTTATGAAAACTTATGATTACTTTAGATAAACTTATAAACGTTAATCATGATATTTTGGTTGTTTATAGAAATTAATGTTCTTGAGGTTATTGGTTGTATGACCTTTCGTCATTTAGCCTGCAGAATATCAATCAGCTGATGACTTATTGAATTACTCGATCGGTTATATATGAATTACACTAGGCAACCATGCACTGGTCTAATTATCATCAAATGTAATGTGTTTTTGTCGTAAAATGAATTTGTATACGCAAAATTATTAATCATATTAAAAATTTAAAACAAAATTAGAACGAACCTGATTCCACCATGCATAACACTTACGTAGTCGCATTTTTCCTCGCTCCGCATTTGATGCGTTTTCGTCGTTTTTTCATCATGTTTCTCTGTGTTTTTTCGCTAATAACGCGTAAGTAGCATAACGGCTTACTGGCAATCATTATTAAATTAAATCCGACGAACTTTTTA
>JAQGBX010005996.1:0-13007 GCA_034698745.1 Megaphyllum sjaelandicum
CATGAACTTTATCCTTGTTTGCAATTCACACTGCTAATGTTATATGCAGTTTGTCATAGGAGAAATTAAATTGTTTTCTGTTCTACATATCTGCCTCCACTGTCTCACAGTAGGCCTAATGATCGAATCATGACCGCAGCTCCCCCATGCTTAAAATGGCATCATACCACTTTAGCAAAGGCGCTTCATGAAAAAACTTTTTTGCCCACTGATTAAGCCACCCAAATACATGCATACACCTCTTCATTACATACAATATAGATAAAAGATGAATAAGGCATAACACCAAAATATAAAAAAAGGTTAGCAACCATCAAGTAAAAAGAAAGATAAAACATAAAAACAACATTTTTAAAGGAAATGCATGGAAAACGTCAAACATTAAAAAATAAAACAAAACATCAAATAAATTAAGAAATATCACAAAACACCAAACAAATTTAAAAAATAAAACAAAACATAAAAAATTACAAAATTATAGGAATGCATTACAAATTACACATTCCACTTAATAAAATCTGCAAAATCATCCCAATTAGACTTTTGATAAAAACCATTATGAATAAAAAGTAATGATTTGAAACTTAAAACTAAAAAATATTTTTTTGTTTAATTTGTTGACTTTGCAGTTATTTTATTGACCTATTCATTGCTAATTATTGACCTAGAAACTGCGAAATTTTGAATATGTCCGATTTACAAAATATATACCGTAAATACGGAATTAAGCGCCCCGGCGCTTATTTGCAAATTCCGGGAACCCCCCGGGCGATTATTAAAGGCAGGCGGCTATGGCGGGTCCGGCGCTTGTCTGTTCCTGGACTTTACACCTCCTGTACTATCGCCCATACGGTACCGTAATTTACCAGATACCGTAGCTACAGTATATGTACCATATTACCGATACATGTACATGTATTTACTAGGTTTGTGTCTGATAAAAGGAGCATATATTAAGTAATACTTATACCTACTGTACATGTGCTCAATCCCGAAATTTAAACTTCGAAAATTACCGTAAACAAAATTGCCTTAATTTAAAATCACATCTTTATTCCAATGCAAGCCTTTAACAAAACAACACACGACACATTTATTTACATGTACGACTATTTTGACAAGGTGTCCGAGTAATCGGTATGGTAATCAGACTTGCTTACAATAGCCACCGGGGGCGCTTAATGAAGCCCTGGCGCTTATTTGCAAATTCCGGGGAATCCCCCCGGCGATTATTAAAGGCAGCGGCTAGTGCAGGTCCGGCGCTTATAATACCGTATTTACGGTACGTCAAATTAAAAATCTATAATTTGTGAAAAAACATTTCATTTTACGCAGCAAAAAACGTTCAAGTAAATGTTAAGTGGCGCCATCTTGGCAATATCCCAAATTCAAAACCGTACTTCATGCATCAGTCAGTTACTTTATTTATTTGGTTTAACCCTTAATCATCGTATATTTATGGTAAAAAGTCGCAATGATCATTCACACTTCTTTATTCACGTTTTATTCATCGTATTAATTCTTCCTCGAAATTCAGCTGGGGTAATATTTGCGGCAATTCGAAATTAATAATGCATCGAATTCGCAGCTGTTGTTATAATGAAGGCAATGCTCATATTAACCCTTAAAATTTACTTTTGTAAAGGCTAGTAACACGAATGTTTCACTTTCAAATCGTTCTTGAGCTCGTTCTCATCAAAACTCGTCATCTTGTTTTTTTTTTTTAAAAAAATTCAGCTTTAAAATGGACCATCAATGGGGCTTTCTGTTTGGCTTCTTGACCGCTTGGACATCTTTCAGCATTTCGTCTGGTGAAGGCCAGTGCTTACGTCCTAACAATGCAATAAAAATTTCGGACGTTAGTAAGGTAATACATTTCTTATAAAAAAACGCTTCATTTAAGATGGACTTACAATCATTTAAACATCTAATTAAAAAGTACGCCATCTATAGGGATTGATACACGCGATTTCTTGTATAAATTTGTAGTAGGAACATTTTAAAGCATTTTAATAAATATATATATTGTTCAAAAGGCATTTTCAAAATTTACATATAATTTTAAAATGTATTTTTAAAATGTAAATAATTTTTTTAATGCAATTTCGGAATGTGAACAAGTTTCCAATCTAAACATATTTTTTTTTTCAAATTTATGTTTGAAATGCACTGCAATGCTCTAATCTGTACATATTTCCAAATCCATATTTAACATACATTATAATGTTGTAATCTATAATTATTTTTAAATTAATGTTTGACATGAATTAGGCTACCATGTTCCAATTTATACATACGAAAATTTTAGTTGCATGTTTTTCAATTCATTTCTTTTTAAGTCGTTTGTCTATGAGGAACATTTTCAAATATTTTTTTAGACTTAAACTGTGTTATTTTCATCAAAATCTTTTGTCTAGAGATGACAAATGTTAATAACTATAGTGAATAAGAATTTCATATTAATAAATTACCCACACATTAATTTTTAATTTAAAAAAATATCCGATACATATTGAACTTTTAGTTTTTGATCTATATAAACTTTATGTTTCGACTTAAATCAATCTTTTTTTAAAGTTTAATTTATATGTTGTTTAGTTAAAAGGCACTTGGAGTGCCCAAATGAACGTCAATTTCGGCAATCTTCATTTTGCTACTGCCTGCGACAGAGTGACATTTGAATTTACCTCTGACACTGAGGGCTTGGCCACGAGCACCTTCGTTGATCAGAGGTAATGTTACAAGTTTTTTTATATTTTACGCACAATTGTGTTATCGTAAGTTTCCTCAATCACCTTAAAAAATGGCTGTATGGGTTTTGATATTTTTTATCTGGAAAATCAATCCATAATTCCTGAACATGCAAGGTATTTCAGCATTAAAGATGCGTTTCAAAAATTGCAAGTGCTTAAAATTGGTGCACCAAGGTGGAGTCCAAGGAAATAGCGGCTTAGCAGCGTTTTTTGAGCTTTTGAAGGCATTTGAGAACATAAATGCGTGGCACGTTTTAAGGTCCGCATACTGTCTTAACGTTCGGTCTACGCGTGGATTAGTCAGTTGATATATGTAGATGAGATTAGATTAAATTAAATGTTTTACTAACTTTTTTTTAAACGAAGGGCTGTATAATTAGCCAGTGAGCACCCGTGTGCCACTCAGGGGCTATCAGTGCACACCGACGACACCGTTAAGACGTTTGGTGAAGCTGCCACCATGTCACTAGTCTTTGTTTAACCAATGGGGTGTAACAATTGTCAGCCCTCCCCCCAGTATGTCACAATCCCAGTATGTCAACCAGAGGAATATCTTTTCAGTCCTCGGGGACTGGAACTAGTTTTAAACAGCAATTTACAACATGATCCACATTCTCCACCGTAGCCGAGAAAAGCGAACATTCCCTGCCATATGTTGTAAGTGTAGCAAGAGTTGTATAAAGTGGCTAGTCTGAATCTCAATAGTAGCATGCCCTTTGAAGCGGATGCCTTCCTAAGGAGGCACTTAGGTGTCCTGGGTGTCATGTAGGTGCATTGCTGTTGTTTCTTTTTTGTTTTTCTTTGATCTTATACCACCCCATCAGTAGTCGCTTAGCAGCCCGCACTGCATTTAGTTTATGGTCCCCCTTCCCCACAAACTCTAACCACTCCTTTAGTAAAGCACCTTCCATACCTGCTCTAAGACTGGCTAGTGCAGTGCATGTGGACATTACGTAAGATGGCGTCTTCACCTGAGTTGTTCTATAAGTACTTGATGGCGTCAGTGACAGGCTGGTGTGTAGCCAGGTGAGCTTGCTCTTATATTTAGGCACTTCTGAGAAAATAGTCCTAATTTCTGCTGGCTGCTGACTCTTCCTCAAACAAGTACACTTATGCACTAACACTTGGGAAATACACTTGCTAACAAAAAATGCACTGAGCAAAATGGACAGTATTTTCATTAATAGATGACGTTGACGTGGATTTCTCTACATAATTTCATTAATATCGATATAGAGGTTTCTTTAAAAAAATATTGTGTCAACTTAATTATCACCCCTAATCTATATTATCTTTACTATAATTACTTGTAAAGTTCTTATTTTTAACCTAAATTGTATTATTTTTTGTTGATATAGTGCAGGTAGTCCTGACCCTTTAACAGTGGTTTTGTACAAAACAAGAATTTACAGTGGTGAAATCCTAAGACTAACGCCCATAAACGATTGTAAGTGAGACACTAGTTGTATTAAATTTGTTGAGTCGTTGAAATCATTGTGAATGTAAATTAAAATAAAGTTACAATTTCCTTAATTTCTAAAATGTGTCAAATTATGTTCAAACTTGAGTTGAACGTTTCCTTAAAGTTGTTTTGACTCGTTCATTATACTGATTGCATCCATTTCGCAAAGATTTCAAATTAATGTATAAACCTGGTTATTGATATAAAATTGTATTTTATTAATTCATGTATTTTGTTTGATTTTTTAGTATCCGTTAACTTCTTTTACTATTTTTATATGATAAACGATTACGATTTGGTTGTTTCCATTTGCTACTACAACAACGGTGAATTCAAACAGCAGTGTAAGTTATCAACATATTGTATTTTAGCTGAAGAAATTATATTTATGGTATTTTTTGATATAAAAATGAATATAAATTTTAATGGTAAATTTAATTTACAAAATGTACATGGTATTTAGATTTATTTAATAATGTACTTAAAAATACATTTCATGATGCATTAAAATCTATTTCAAAGTGCCTTTCAAATAGATTCCATAATAAATTATAAATGGTATTTGAAAAACGTATTTTCAAATTGAATTTATAAAATATATTTAAACATTAATCATTAAAGTAGCCTACTTATTGAAAATTACTTTTGTAAACCTTTTGAAAATTATTTTTGTAAACCGTTTTGAAAGACATACATATTTAAAATTAATATTGAAATTCATTTATCTACATGCATGTACGTCGCAATTTCAGAATTTTTTTGAAACACAATTTGTATTGTATTTCGAAGCATGTTAAGATTTAAAATACATTTTTAAACAATACTTTTAGAAATTTATTTTATAATGTATTATTTTAAATTCATTTTTAATAGACTTAGAAATAATTTTAAATGATTACAATTACATTATAAATTAAGTTTCAAAAAGTGTTTAAATGCAACAATTCATAATTTCAAATGCATTTAATGATGTGTTTTTTTAATATTTCTACATACATTTGAAATTATTACAAAATGCATTTTAAAATTAGTTTTATAATACCTTTTTAACTGAATACACTTATGCATAGTAATGCATTTTTAAGATATTTTAAAGCATATTAAACTTTGAAATATTTGTGGAAAATTATTTCTGTAAACCGTTTTGAAAGATATTAATTCATCATATATATTTTAAATGCATATAAAGATATTTTGAAACATTAAACTTTACATTACTTGATGAAAATAACTTTTTCTAAATTATTTTGTAACATAAATAAATTCATTTATTTTTTAATGTGCATTTTAAAATATTTTAAAAGGTATTAAACTTTATGATACTTTTCGAAAATTATTTTTGTGAAATGTTTGAAACATTTATAAATTCATTTATTTTTTTAACGCATTTTTATTTTATTTTAAATTGTGTTACATGCATTAGAAATTATTTCAAATTGGATTTTATAATTAAATAATTCGATTTGTTGTACGATGTTTTTGATATGGATTTTATTGTTAATTTATGATAGACCAATCCGTTCTCACAAGGTCTCAAGCCACACCAAAAGATCACGCCATCGAATTGTTGAGACAAGTGGGAGTGAATTACGAAAAATCTTACTTCTACCTCAATGGCGACGCCTGTTACGTTTTGCACCGATGCCAATGTCCAGCTGGTTAACGAAAATAAAATAAATAAAAGTTGCTGATTATTTCAGAATACCGTAAATACGGAATTAAGCGCCCCGGCGCTTATTTGCAAATTCCGGAATAACCCCCCGGCGATTTTTTAAGGCAGGCGGCTATTGCAGGTCCGGCGCTTGTCTGTTCCTGGACTTTACACCTCCTACTATCTATCGCCCATACGGTACCGTATAAGTTACCGGATACCGTAGCTACAGTACACTGTATGTACCATATTACCGATACATGTATTTACTAGGTTTGTGTTTAATAAAAGGAGCATACCTTAAGTAATACTTACCTACCTACTGTGCATGGGCTCAATCCCCAAATTTAAACTTCGAAAATTACCGTAAACAAAATTGCCTCAATTTAAAATCACATCTTTATTCCAATGCAAGCCTTAATTAAACCAAACAACACATGACATTTCTTTACGACTATTGTCACAAGGTGTCCGAGTAATCGGGTTGGTAATCAGACTTGCTTGTAATAGCCACCGGGGGCGCCTAATGAAGCCCCGGCGCTTATTTGCAAATTCCGGGGAATCCCCCCAGCGATTATTAAAGGCAGACGGCTATTGCAGGTCCGGCGCTTAATACCGTATTTTGTAAAACGGAACATTTTATTCAATATACTATACAGTACATGCGGGAAAATGCCGGATATAACTCAATACCAGTAATATGTCTTGGGGGTATGACTGCCAAATGTTCAACTAGCACAGTGCAAAATGCGGACTATAGCCTACACGAGGGCGGACTATCTATGATTTGTAGGTTTTTTGGAAAAAAAAAGTGCGGACTATACATGAGGGCGGACTATACTCGAGAGATTAGGGTATATCGAAATCAACGCAATTAGGATTGTTCGCTATAAAACCGGCGCCACGGTTCACTTCGCCCACGCATTCAACGGAGAAGCCGTGAACCGAACGCACTTCGTCATCAAACTAAGTTTTTTTTATCAAACTTTGCTGTACAACTTCCCACTTTTGATGATAGAGTTGAGTTGGAGGATTGCGATGGGAAAACATTGTTGGCTGTAATGCGAACACTTTGACATTCTACTGTAGCAACAGACTACATCGCTGGATCAGTTCATTTTAAGCTGGTCATACACGAGGCAAATTATATCCCGAAACTTCTTTCCAGATATATTATTGCTTGATATTTCCCCGTGTGTTGGTAAAATTTTCCTTCGAAAACGAATTTCCAGATATATTTCCAGAATAGAAAGCGATCTTTTTCTGAGCCAATTATTTACGGAAAGAAACTGTCAGGGAGGAACGAAAGTTTCGTTCTGTTCGATATAGCCAATCAGGAAAGACAAACGTCATAGTTAGGAATATTATTCGTTTACCGCTATTTCTCTTTAAAACAATGTTCCCAAATACCGTATACCGTAGGGATATATGCATATTCTAAAAATATCGTTTCAGGTGAAATAACTTTTTCGCAATTTCTTTCCATTTATTTCCAGATATAATTTGCCTTGTGTATAACAAGCTTAAAACATACACTCTTCCACATGGAACACAATTATTGCATACTGATGGAAAGTGATTGTAAACTGATGGCAAAATTAACGTGATTGTTAGCCGATATCCGCATACGAGTTGCGACAAAACTATTTGTAAACTTGTCATTTTTAGAGCAAATATCCCCCAGATTATACAAGTAGTTATTGCAACCAGTTTGCAGTCAGTTTCGATCTTATTAGCTAAATTAAAACATTTAAAAATACTGTCCATAAAATTAGGCCAAATTACGAAGAACCTACATGCGTATTTCTTTAATTGCAATGAATAGAATATATAAAGTACCTAATTGAAGCCAATTGTAAATGTGGTAAAGCCTCGAAAAGTAACAACCGTCAGCGATGCAAATCGTTTACTACGTAAAATTCATATCTAGGGTTAAGATTACACGGCTCGTGATCAACACATATAAATCATCTATCAACAATGAACTTTTGCCCTTTTTTATCCTTGTATATAGTCTCAAACTCTTGGCAAGAACAATGTCTGCGCCGCGTGGCAACGCCTTGTATACCAACAAGATCGAAACGTCGACGGATTCTATTCCAGAAGATCCATGTAAGTACCTAAAACTAACATCGTAGCTTGGTTTACTTCTTGAATTTCGAGATGTCATGAGTTTCAAAGAGACTTATGCCTTATTCACAATGCATCGACTAACTGTGGCTTAGGTGCAATTCAAAATTTCCCACGTCATTTTGTCGACATGCCTTCGGCAGTCATCGATGACTTAGGATAGAGCTCCAAGTCGTCTCTGACGTTTTCAAGATGGCATGAAAGCCGTCACCACCATCTATATATATAAAATAGAAAACTACGTAACGCCATCTTGGTTTTTTGTGGTCTCCTTTGAGGTTGGCAAGTCCATATGATTGGCCACTCATGGCACACCCACACGAGCGTGAACTCCGAGGGGAATAACAAGGCCATAAATCTTTTTAAATTTGCCACAGACCATAAAACTGTCAAACAAGTTTCCCGCCCCCCATCCGGTATGTATCCAGGTCATATAGTGCCATCTTTTGGAGACAAAGGACAGCTAAATCTAACTCCTGATCGCATGAAAAGGGGTAAGAAAATCAAGCAACATTTTTACCCGGGCAAGGCCGGGTCTTACCGCTAGTTCTTGATATCATTGTGAATAGGGCGTCCACGTCGACCAACGTCAGTAGAGAGTTTTAGCAAGCCAAACGGCTAATACATATGGTAACGTCATCTTAAATGCCATGCTTACCACGCATGCATCGGAAAGACGTTGAAGACTGGAATCGTGGTGAGTTTTTTGAGTTTTAGCAAACGCAAAGTGAACGTCTGGCTGTGATACATGTCACGTGATTATGAAAAGTGCAAGTTAGGAATGTCATGACAACTTTTACCCGCCAAATTTGAATGTTAATCTGAATTTAATCACAATTTAATCACAACAAAAAATTGATGTCTGAATTATAAGTTTTTTCGTTGTAGACAAGACTACGCTTTTAAGAGATCATATCTCACGATCTCACCTTGCTTTGTTTAGACATCGTGGGGGCAGCCATTTTTCCAGATCAACCGTTCGTAGATAGCCCGCCTAATGACGATGCTGCACATGCGCAGTTTTAAAAAAAACAGCGCTGTCACTTACGTCGAGCCAAACGGTGGCTTGCTAAAACTCTAGTCTTTGATGCCCTGCAGCCATGTGCCTCGAGCGCCACCGCTTCCTTTTGGGACGAGCTTGCACGTGCGTTCGGATCTGATAAAATGCAAGATAAATGAGGTTTTTCTCGCATACATAGTTGTAGTCTACTTTCGCATCTTTGGCAGCTTCGCAGATCGTTTTCTTATCTCTGGCGTGAGGCAACTTTTGGTTTTCGCTGCGTGGCAAGTGCGAGGGGGGGCCTGCATGTGCGCCGATGACCCAGTAGCGAAGCAAATTCCAATTTGCACGTCGACAAAACAGCAATAATTCAAGGCGACAAAGATCTATAGTCTAATTTCGGGCCCCCCGAGCAAGCCCAGTTGCAACGATCCATTTTCTAATACGTTGGCACGTAGAGCGCTCGAGAGACACGCTACTATAAATCAGATTTTTATGCACTAGGAGTACTCGAGAACGTTTAAGAATTTCTCCATAATAGGCTAATAACGCTGCCTGAAAAATCTTGCCACGCCATTACACGTTGCCTGCAGCTTTTCGCCTGTCTTGTTTTTGCCAACTTTATTCGGTCCCATAAACATAAAAAACATGGCTCGTTCGTGGCAATTTATGAGAAAATTGGAAGCGGCGTGCGTGTTCCTAATTTGCATCGTTAGAGGAAACGATTTTGGAACGTTTTCGAATTAATTTTGCTAATCTGAGCGTGGTGGCATTATTATTTATTTAAACTACAGTTGTAAATTTTTTTTTTTTTTTTTTCAACGAAAAGAACTTAGTTTTCCAAAAATGCACGTTCGTAAAGTATCGCAATTACGTTATGGTACTATGACGTCACATATCGCTAATTTTGTATCGCACGCAAAATGCTTTTATAGAGTACATGTGGATGAATTTTATGCCTTCAACATGTTATAATCTTGAAATTGCCATTACAAAAGGTCATTAGAATTTACGTAGAATTATCAATTTCAGTTTGTGTGTTCCGAAAAAGCAGTTTCGTAAAATGTCCCCGTTATTTACAAGCACGAATGCAGTGTTGTGAAAACTGCGTTTCATGGTACATCTGAATATCTTCGAATAATCGATGAGATTTGGAGTCTCACGGTCATCTGATTTTTGTTATGAAACATATTGGACAAAAATCGGAGAGCAACATGATGTGAAGTGATCGTAAACTATAGATACTGATTGCAAATTTGCGTCAAAACCGCGGAGTAAACGAACAGTATATCTTTATCTGATGTGCAAATATACTGCCATTAAACTGTTTGTGAACTGGTTATATTCGAAACGATTGCCATGCAGGGTCAAACTGTACAGCTTCAAACTATAATTTTAGACAATTTATAAAAGGATGATTTTACGAATAAAATCCCACCACTGGCCTACCTTCGTTTTATCAGCTGGTAAATCGGAGTGATCTCCCAATCTCAGAAGCATCATTTTGGCGATGTAGCCAAGGACGATCTTCTTGACGCAGGGGGGCACTTCTGTCCCTCGGACACCTCGGTGATGTATGTTAAGCGTAACCACGGATAATCCCGTGGCGAACGATACCAAGCAGATGGTCACCCCGTAATAAAGCCCTGCGTAAAAAAAAGCGATGAAAAAATGGTGTTATTTTGCTAAAAAATGAACATATCATACATGGGCACTTAACAACCGCAATTAAGTTGGCGCACACGACTAACGACTTTTTTTATTGCCGCAGCTTTTACGGCTAATTAATTTCACGCAATGGGTTGACTAATCGACACGATCATTAAGTGCCGACACATCAAGAGTGCGGAAAAAATGGGGAATGAGAAAGTTTTTATAGGCCAAAAACGGTTAAAAAAATAATTACACCGTGCGCGCATTCGCTATATGATGTTTAATAAATAGACGAAATAAGTAAATGTATACGCGCTCTAGTTAATATGGGCTATTAAGAATGAAAAAAAAGCCTGACAATCATTATTTGTCACGGAGCATTTACAAATCCTAAACAAGCGTGAGGCATCGCTTTATTTCCTCATCAACGATGCCATTTTCCGCGTGTACAGCAATTAGATACAGCGTTTCCAAAAAAAATCTCGCTATTTTTCAATACCAGGATGCAAGCTGTTTAGGCTACTCATCCATTACAAAATATACATATATACGAAGATGTATAAGTGTTCTAGGTAGTACACTTCCATGCAGCGGGCACTTAATGACAACATGGCCACTTTAATAGAATGTGGCCTTCAACTCGTAGTAATACATGCAGGTACAGTTAAACCTGTTAAAAGTGACCACCAAAAATGCTTTGTTGGTCACTATACAAAGTATGCTTGTATTAAATTAAAATAATGAACATGTACACTGTACTTATACATGTGGTAAAAAACCACAAAACCAAAAAAGGACAGCATCATCATGTCCATCTTCTTACACATTGGTTTTTAAACGGAAAAATTATCAAGTTTCCCTAGTTTTCAATGCGTTTTTCTTCTTATGATTATGCTTTCAGTGATTTTTTTTAATCTGAATAACATAATAGGCTGAATTATTTGAGAACCATTAGGGTTAAAGCAGGATGTAAGGTGACTCATTCGTTATCTAGTCACTTTTTAAGGTACACTGACAATGTAAAAGTTGCAAAATAGACAACTCACACTGGTCACTGTACACAACAGACAGATGGTCACTATACAGAGAATTTTTATGAAGGAAATGTGTACTAGAAAAAGCAATACACTAAAAATGGTGGTAACCATTCAAATGTGATCACTTTTACAGGTTTTACTGTATTTTCTTTTTCTTTTTTTTTGCATTTATAACTCCTAAGAAGCGTAATGTATGATTCCCACTAGGCAGAATAAGCAGGCAAATAGAAATTCGTCTGCTTAAGCAGCTACAGACTTGCTGATTGCATATTCCCACTGGGCAGCATTTCATCAGTAGAGAAAAATAAAGCGCTATAGCTAATGACGTGCAAAAGCTAATTCAATTTTGAATTTAAAATTTCAATCCTCGGGGCATAATAAAAATGGATGCTCCTATAAATATAGTAAGATGCCAAAAGACGTAGAAATGGATCTTTAAAACAGCTAGCAAGCCTGCTAACTTTTATTAATGTTCCTTCACTCGGGTCTATGTTATTAATGGCCGACATCTTAGAGTACGCATGCGTGAAACCGGGCACATGTAGAAAAACTAGGACCAGATTGAAGATAAAAAGCTAGCAGAAATTCGGCTGATCTGTAGCGCCACCTCATAGAGCAGAATGCAACAGTGTTGTTTTGTGTTTGCGGTCAAGTGCGTTGCGATGCCAGAATTGCTCCTTGATAATCCCCTACATGTTGTGTGGCTCTTAAAAGAGCCTGGGATGGGATGGTCGGGATAGCTGCTTCGGACGGTGAAGCAACTGGCATCCAGCAGGTCCAGGTTGTCCTACTTGGAGATCCTAAGTCTTGGGAGAGGTCGTAGACTCCCAAGATAGCGGTCTAGTGACTTGGAAGTGCACATGCGCCACACCTGCAGCAGAAAGAATTCTGCCTAGTGGAAATCAGGCATGAGAAAGTCAAAATTTTATTTTATACATGTACATTTAAGGGTATATGAGCTTCCTCGTCATAAGTCTCATCAGTGGAAAAAATAAATCACTATAGCTAATGACGTGAAATTGCATGAACCATTAACGGTAGCAGTAACCTATGAGGTTCAAACCTCAAACTTAGGTTAAACCAGCTATTGGGCTTCCAAAAATGGTTTACCTGCCATTTTATAGTAATCAGTGGAATTCTTTACTCTGGGTCAAACTGTCAACCTAACCCTGACTCTCCGAAATTGGCGGTTTAGGGTCAGGAGAACTGGTTTACATCTCAATATGGCGACCCTTAGTGGTGAAATTGAAAATCATTATTCCACGGGCTTTTCAATTCAAAGTAGCCAATGAAATCGTCTCATTGACATGATGACGTCATC
>JAQGBX010005997.1:0-13007 GCA_034698745.1 Megaphyllum sjaelandicum
GGCTGAAATAGTGACATGGAAGAGATGATATCGGGGGAGGAAGTATAACCCGGGCAAAGCCGGGCCTTTCCGCTAGTATATATATATATATATATATATATATATAGATAGATTGTTTGAAAGTAACATCGCCCAAATGCGACTAGCAATCAACTGAGGAAAGACTAACTTGCATGATGCAAAAAAGAGTACTTGGCATATTTTGTTTCAGAAAATGCACCCGAAACTTTCATTAGAATTTTTTGTTATGCATTCAGGCTTTCAACAACTTGAAGGAAATGGGGTTTGATGAAGAGAAAATAACGGACTCTTTGAGAGTCAATGGAAATCAACAAGATCAAGCCGTAAGCTGGATCTTATCAGTTTTTGTGGAATTAATTTAACGAATGAAAAGAAGCACAAACGAGAATTTATCATTTCAGTTTGAGTGGCTAATCAGCCGATGGCCTACGGCTCAAGATTTCTCTCAAGGTTTGGATCCCGATGGACCCATTTACAAAGCAATTCGAGCGAATCCAGTTATCCAACTAGGATTAAATAATCCTAAAGTTCTTTATGGTAATAGCGATTGGATTAGTTTAGACAATTATAGTCAAAAAATCAAGTCTTGTTTCGTACGGAAATTCTTGTAGCCACTGTAAACACTTTCCGATAACAGACTCCTTTGATATATGACAATTTAGGAAATTCGCAAGCTAGTTAGTTATTAAGTATGGTGGGTGAAACCTCAGTAAACAGAATCATTCATCCAAATTTAACTGACTGCAAAATTGACCGGGACGCTTTAATCAGCATAAATTGATGAATGACTAGTGAACTTTCACTTCTCCTTTTTACCAGTTACATCTAACGGCCACCAACACAAATGATTTTAAATTAGCTTACCTTTTAACGCCTTATTTTCTTCTCTTTGTACATGTTTTGCATTATCAGCGTTTCTTCACATGTTGGAGAATCCATCTTGCGCGAATCACTGGTTCAACGATCCGGACACAGCGCCACTACTCAGTCAGATCTTCAAGATTTACCACACTGAAAAATATTCGCTTCAAGTTAGAACGCAGTACACCTCGAATTCATAAGAAATACAGACTTAGAAAATTATTAACGGCGAGGAGATCAAAGAGTTATGCGGATTACGAAGAGCAGAATGATATGTAAATTGTGATTTGCTACTTACCAACACAGAAACTGGACGTGGCACATTTTAGCTAGTCAAAAATCCTTTTCTTCTCTATTCCATTTGATGAAAATAATACGAAATCTTGCAGTGGGGTGGTGCAATAATTACTGAAAACATTGTATAATGTTAAACTAAGGGGATATACATGTACATTAATCTGCAATTATTACATGAAAATTGCAATGAATTTTATAAACATCACTTACTTTAGAAATTGCATTCAGTCAGTTTTCGTCATTTTTTAGCAAGCGGGTTATTGCGCTCAATAAGCTGCATTGTAAAAATCGCTAGCCTTAAAAGTTAACCTTTCAAAGAAGATTCTGAATGTATCAAAATGTTGGGTTTGGAACGTAATTTGCCAAGGCTCCTTCATTGTTACGAAGAAAAGAAAAGCAATATTTATTTGAATGAGTATGCATAAAAGTACAAATGGGAGATTAAAAAATATCTCAAGACACCATATTTATGGCATTTCCCTGTAATTAAATTTGACAATTTTAAAATAAACAACATGTTTACAAAAAAAAAAAAAACATCTTATGACGTGTTTTACCAATGCAGAAAGTCAATTTGTGACTTCCAAAAATGGACATGACTTTAATCATCCTGGACAACACAAACTAAGATAAATTATAATGGCGGCTAACATACTAATAAATATCCTCTAAAAGACGAAATTGCAAGATACTGCACATATGTTGGTCGTTATAGCAGTGGGTTTTATCACCTTAAATGGACGATCATACGAAAATTTATTGTGATGTTTGTTCATAAAGCTGGTCATACACGAGGAAAGTTATATCTGGATATACGGCATGTTCAAAAAGTTATGTTTTTTGGAATGTAAATTACGAGAAATGAAATGTTTTAATTTGTCAATTATAAAAACATAAATGAAGTCTAATTACTTTCAGTTTTAAATTTTCCTTTTTAAAAGCCATGGTTAGTAAAATGCTCAGAAATATGCGCTTGACTTTTCGGACACGCCTAAAATTGTTAAGTTTCCAGATATAACTTTCCTCGTGTATGACCGGCTTAAGGAGAGCCTTTCCAACTTGCACCCTTGTGCATGTTTTTGACGAGATTAAAACTTTAATACAGGTAAAAATCATACGTTTTTGTAGGTAAAACTAATATAAGATCTCATCTTATTTTTGAAAAAACACGGTGGTACTTTTGTAGTTGTCAATTATTTTACTGCTAACTTAGATCATAACCAATAAGTGTATGAATCTTTGTTGATTATCAAAAAAGATTCATAGGAATCTACAATTTTGTTTTTCACACATGCCCATCCCAGCTATAACATGTTACTATATTGTCCTTCTCAAATAACCTCAGATCTCAAGTTTTCTCACCTTCAGACAATGATTTACCATGAATTTGCAAGGGTGAAAATCACGAGGCACCAGTTGTTGCACCAATGCACCACGTGTACTGTTTTTCAGTTGACCTGATGATTTTCTCTCGCAATTCCTGAGTGGTAGCTACCACCGGGGCTCCATTCTTAATTACAAAATACTGACCAGATTTTATCTTGAAGAGTGCACCAGGAGAAACCTTGACTACCACTCTGATGACGTGAAGCGTATGCTGAGCACGGTTCAAATCCTTGGGTTCGTTGGGCTCGAACACCTTGATGTAGACAAGGTTGCAGGTAATGGGACCGATACGCGGACTTAAATAGTTGTCAAAATATGTGTCGAACCCGGTGCGAATGTCGTCCCTTTGCTTGCGCACCACGTTGATGCCCTCCACTACGTTGTTCTGCCCAATGCCAAAATAAATGGTGCCACCAGTGTCGGAATTCAGCAATCCGCACACGGCATGGATGACATTTATGTGCACTATTTCGTTAACTTTTCTTTGCGGCATCATAATGGTGGCGTCGCTGGGTGGAATAGGAAAAACTTTACCTCGTATTAAATATTCACGGTTATTTGCATACACCCCGTATGTGGCATGCGATGATGCTTTGGAATTCATGCTCAGTGCAGGGACTTCCTTCGCCAGGCCATTTTCCTCCGCCTCTTTCTCTGCCATAGATGCCAGCGTCCATTCTTGTAGCAAATATTTTATTGACCTTTTAGGCAAAATTGGATTGGGCCCTGTAGTGGGTGGTCTTTCAGGAACAGCCTCTGGTGGATTTCTTAATGCACAAAAATAAAAAAGTGGTTTATTTATTAATCATAAAACCATTGCAGAAATTCCTGCTAAAAGCAATAGCAACATTTCATCCGATTTAACCCTTTGAGGTGATTTGGTCACGATCGTGTACATGTATTCATAAATCGATTGCCCCTCGGAAAATTGACGTTTGGCTTAACTGCAATGCTTTCGTGTATAGCGGAATAGCCCCTCTTTAAAATGCATGCTTGCAGTGCACCCTACTAGCATTTTTTAGGAAATTATAGCATTTTGAAAACATGGAGCGACATTTTCAAGAAATTTGCGAACAAAGGCTTAAAAACAAAGTCGTTTTTAACGACTTTCTAGTACTTTTAAGTGAATTTTTTTGCATCAATCTAATAAATCACAACCTGTAGATTACAAAAATGCCATAAAAAAAATTAGTTTGCACAATTTATACGATTGTTTCGGGATGTTGAAATTTCAAAGTGTCATTTCTTAAAATTTTTAATTTTCAATAGAAAAATCTGAAAAAATTCAGAGAACATTATAATAATATATCGTTTCATTTTCCAAAGTTTCAAAACGTTTGGATAAGGGGATCATAATGCGTGCCTCAAAGGGTTAAATCTCTCATATGCATGCGTTACAACAAGTACAATTTTACCGAGAACGTAAAGTGTAATGTTACGTGCTATATGCTTAACGTCATCCTTCCATGTCACTGCTGTTCACCTACTGTAGCCTTTACCATAATAACCATATGGACAATATGTTCTAGAGGCTCGGACATGACTCACCTTTCATGTGAAAAACTTCCAAATCGTGTCGACTTCGAATCGTGTAACCATCCACAATGAATTTTCCTCGTACGTTCCCTTTACATGATTTACAGTTGATCTCGAACCAGTTTATGGACAGTTTTAAAAGCATGTGTGGCACTCGCAAAACATTGTCGGCCAGTAGCCTACTCTAATAGTAACTTTATTGCATTTCTATTGAATGAAAAGTACCACATATGACGCTTTCCTGCAAAAACCTTCAATGAAATATGCTGGTGTTATAAAATGTCCTTAATATTTGCAGTTGTGATTCTCGTACGTTAAACTTAAATGAAAGTTCTGGTAAATATTGAAAATCCTAAAGCCTCTATTGATCCCCTTATATTACTACATGTAGGCCTACCTAATAATTTATATGTAACCTTAGATCTATTCTACACCCCGAGCTTACAATTCAACACATAAACCAAAATATAGAAGTAAGACTCTTATATACCTTAATGTCTAATTACTTTGTCTGCAGCAGCGTGCAAATGAGTTAAACCTGCTCTTCATTTGAATATCCTAAATCCTGCAATACCCTGTTAGCATTTTGTAGAAGCTGATCTTTATATTTCCAAATTGTTTTATCGGAAATGTTGTTGGCCAGATAATCTTGACAATGGTCTTTCAAGTCTAATGTGCAGCCATCTCGGTAATGGTGCATGTGACCTATTGATAAATCGATCGGTCTAGACGTGCATTTTGATGAAAGGCACCGAATCGGGTAATGATTGTGTAAAATTAGAGCCTGGTTCACATTTTGGAAGCATTTGACAAATTTGCCGGGTTTGGTGTAGTTGTAAGCTCTCATGACATGGCTCAACATGTGGAAATGGGAAGGAATTTCATCCAAAGGATCCGTCGTAAAATTGTCAAAAAAATACACATTTCGTGCACAAATGCTAGCATATTTTGAAATATTGCTGATGGAATTTTCTATTTTGGGATTTGTTAGATTTGCTGCAACAGCTTGCAGCATTTCTTCCCACGTTAGTACGTCGAGTTTCTTGGGCAGTATGACTTCATCGATATCCAACAATGCGATGTAGTCATACCGATACAGATTTCTGTACAAGCAGTCATTGTAGGGTATTACTTCGTTCAGTCGTTTTGATGTTATCTTTTTTGTGAAATACAGTGTTATTAATTCTGGAGTGTTGAGTTGGTCTCCTGGCAAAGTTATTGGACTTAAATCCACGAATCCTTTCTTTTGGTAATACAGCAACGTGTTTCGAGTCTTTGGTTGAATGGCCAGCTCGTACATAAAAACCTGTTGCACTCCCAGTAACTTCAGCAATTCCAGCCATTCGATTAATCGAACAGACTTATCTTCTCGTAAAAACGTTAACCCCTTTACGCACACTGCTATGGACCGGAAGTTCACAGAGTTCCTTTTCCTTTCCTTTAGTTTGGCAGAATTGTTGAACAGCTGTGAATGTTGCACCCATAGAGCAACTGTGGAGTTGTCGCAGTGGTGTTCGACGAATGAGACCACAGAAGGCAACACCTGGCTAGGACCTTTTATTGGACATGAAACCAGAACAGGAAGTAAAAAATGGTCTCGATCGTATCCCCGCGCAATGTTCCAAATGTAATCAAACCTTGCATTTGCGGAAAACTGCGGGGCATTTAGTTTATCAAACCAGAATTGACACAAACAATTTGGCTGCGATTTGAAGGGTAAATCTGTCATTGCTAGTAAGCGTACAAAATCACCTTTTGTATCTTTTTCCTCATCTTGTAATGAATTCCTGTTGTCATAATAGGCTGCGTAGAAGTAGATGTTATTTTTTCCTCCATTTAGATGGCTGTGTTGCCAGTAAATGTTGTTCATTTTGATGTGAAAAAGTTCTGGCAAATTAGCGCATTCTCTACTGATCCGTTTCGTTGCAGCATGTCTCAATAGGAATTGCACTGGTAATGTTGCCATTTTTTGTTCCATAATGCTTACAGTTTCCGGTCTTGGATGTTTGTGGTGCTGTAGAATTTCATCCAGTCCCGCACTTCTTAATATTGCGCCGACTCTGTTATTGTTTAAGGCATTCTTGGCAAATTGGAAAGGATTGGCATTCCGATAGTCATTCATGGTTATGAACAGCAGCACCAGAAATGTAGATATCATCCACGTCGTCAAATACAGAAACCAGGATTTAAGATTAAACGTCATGGGAACTGTTGCTGTATTTTTTTATACTGTATGTTCGGTTCCACAATCTATCCGACTCGTTGCACAACCTTTGCTTACTGTATTTATTGTATACTCTTATTAATAATTAATTTAATGATAATTTATATAATTATACAATTATATAGACAAATAACGGGGACGACGACTTCATTTATTTGATACAATTATATAATTGAAAATCTATACAACATATATTATTATTGTTACGTTATCTTTTTACGTAATTGTAAACAATTTTTAGAACATGTTGACGTCTTTATTTTACGTGAAAATATTAATTGTACCTACAATTAAGATTTTGGCAATATCGATCGACGTTCACAACAATACAGTATAGTATTTTGAGTTGAAAAAGTGCCACTGGTCATTATGGTTGCAAAATTGATATGTGATTAAGAAAGTATTTGATGGCAAACAGTACAATCACATTTTAGATGTTATGGGAGCGTGTCATTGCGGCCCATCTGTTTCGTAAAAATAAAGTTGCCTACTTCGTTTAAAGTTGTCATCCTGCTCAGTTGAAAGCAGTGAATTCCTAGTAAAATATAGCGACAAATAACGAACGGAAATGTTAAAGAAAATGGAGGAAAATGGTGGTTGAAAAGTTGCACTTGCAAGATCGAAAATTACCAAACTTTCAAAGCGTCTATAGCGTGTTATTAACATTTGTCGATTTCCACGATATTGTCGTTTATCATGGGAAGTAAACCTGTAGCTTCATGATCACATTGATATTTCTTTAGAAATATGTATTTCCAAGTTTTGCATTTATCGTTGCATGTGGTATGCTAAACTTAAAACGAACGCCCCACCCCCCAGGATGACAAAATATATGCCAAGAGTCGTAAATTAAAAATGAAAAACAAAAAAAAAACAAAAAAAAGCCAACACGCGTATACGCGTTGAAATCGTTTCCTATTCATTTAGAAAAAAAGAGGAAATCTGAGTCGTATTCGCAGTTTTATTAATGTGCGTCATCGTAGTTTTTGCAGGAGGAAATCGCATTTTCCATATTTAGGAAGAACGCTTTGGTCACGTCCTGGGGCAGAGATTTCTAGGGTGATTCATCCCGTCGACTCAAGAAGATCGTCGTTGATGTGAGAAGAAAAGTGGGACTGTTTGGTGAGGTCAATGTAAGCCAAAGTCGAAGCAGACCTACTTCCGTCTTAACCCGTATGTCATTTCCGTCATTCTGTTATTGCAACAATTCCCAAAATGGCAACTTTTGGCTTTGCCTGTCTTCTGGCGTTCAGTTTGGCCGGCCAAGGATTGGGTGAGTTGGCTGTACTTGGTGAAGCGAGGTATGTTTTATTTCTTATGGTCACAGTCGACGATGTTGGACATTTGCAGTTGATGGTCTATTATGCTACCAGTGTGGGATAGGAGCCAATAAGGAAGATTCCTGCGAATATCCTCCAAGGGACGGCAAGTTCATAGCTGATTGTCATCCTGACTCCATTTGTTCAAAGACCACGCCCAAGGCATGGCAGACGAGTAAGTTGGTTCAATTTTGTTGTTTAAATTTACGTATTGCGAATAACGTTTATGGCAGTTGTTGAGTAACGGGTGTGATAATGTGTTTTAAGAGGGTCAGCCAGCTGGACAATTGTACATCCTCAAAGGAGGTTATGATGAAGATAGTTTTAGATGGTTCCCCCAGACCTTGAAAACCTGAAAAAAAAAACCAGGGAACTTGAAAATGTCTGGAAAAATCAGGAAAGAATTATTTATTTTGAAAAAGTCAGGAAAATTCAACGTATAAATGATATCACATCCCAAAATTAAACTTCCACTTTTCAAATTTGGAGGACAAATGTACAACATTTGCAAACGTTTCGTAATACAATTTTGTAAAATTTTGAAGCACAAAATTGCAACATTTTCAAAAGTTTCGGAAGACAAATTTGCATAATTTTCAACCTTTTGCTACTATGAATTTCCAAGATTTTCAACCTTTTCTGTTTTGGAAGACAGATTTGCAAAACTTTCAACATTTTTAGAAGGCAAATTTGTTAAAGTTTCAAACTTTTCTTACGCTGATTTTGTAAAAGTATGTAAATTTTTAAAAGGTTTTTAAAAATTAAAATTAGTAAATTTTACAAACTATCGAATATTTTCCTGCATCGAATTTGAAAAATTGTGGACCATTGACATAAATGTACACTGTATATCAATTTTGGCGTTGTTATTGGTCGGGGAAATTTTTGTAAAAGCCAGAGGGAACCCTATTTTAGGTACATGCATAGAATGAAATGTTTTCATTACAATAACATAACAATATAATAGTTGTTAAAATTATAATACAAGTAGGATTTTAGGATTTCGCATTTTTAGATTTCCCACGCGTAAATTTTAAATTTGTTTAAAACTTCATTTTTAATCTTATTTAGCGTGTATTGATCATTAGATGGCGCTTTTTAATTAAAGTTAATGCATCAACAACTAGTGAAAGGGAAATTCACATTTCTAGTTATTTACTCTCGTGACTAAAACTATCTTCGAAAACTTCCCATAGATAATGGATCACTGGTAAACCTTATCGTTCAGGGACCGATCTGCCAATAATACCATTAAAGTTTCGGAGAAACTATATATGTACTCAAAGAAAAAGTAGCGGTGCGAACACCGTCAAATAGAAAAACAAATCGTATTTTTTTAAAATTATTAAAGTAACGATAGCAGGCGACACGCTTTCTAAAACATGGTTCATCAGCTTGTAAACATCGTGTTTTTTCAAAAAATTGTACAAAATCTAAAATTTTACCATTCCAAAATATAGTACACGATCTTTGTTACAACTTTCGTCAGTTAAAAAGAGTGAGTAACGCACAATTAGGAAGTTGCTCATAAAAAACATAAGATAGCTGGATATGTTGAGAATGCATCCAAAAAAATTCCTGAAAAAACGGGTCAACCTAGTTCATCGAGATCCAAATTAAAATAGTTCTCATTTATACGTGTCTTATGAAAACTTTCCAGATCGCGAATGCTGCCTTCAAAAGTTCTGTTATCTTTAAATAATCACAACTCGATATGGCCTGGAGCCAAGTAAAATTAAGCGTTGAACTCTACAGTGTGGATGGACAAATCCACGCTGCGTTATTTTGAGGATGTTTCAAATAGCTAAGAAGTTTAAGAAACGTAGTTATGCTTGTGAAATTGCACCAGTATTCATTTCACGCTTTACTTTATATTATTCCTGTATTTCTAAAAAAACAAGCAAAATGTGAAATATATTCTAATACTCTAGCTTTTGAGGAAAAAGCGACAAAACTGTAAAATTTTTTTGGATGTATTCTTAATTTCATCATAAAGTCGACTCGCGTTTTTTACGCTCAGAGTTACGAACGAAAATTGCACATCCCTTCTGTTTTACAAGTTCAATTTTCCTCATACATTGTGTATTTTTTAACTATTTACATGCGGGAATTGGACTTTCCCCAAATCGGTTCGATTTCAGACCCTCCAAGTATGGCCCTAAGGGATGACAATAAAAATTATCTCCAAAGCCAAAATTATACAGGGTGTTTTTAAACTCATGGTACAAACTCAAACTTGTGTTAGAGCGAACTAAGGTAAACATTTTTCACCATAGAACTTAGGGTCCAAAGGTCACTATTAAAAAGTTACAAGGCCAAATGTGTTGCTGGTACATGGAACATTTAATGGGTTACTTGAGTTGTGGCATCAAAATGGAAGCATACATAAATCAAGAACTGGCTAATATGCCTTTCATTCCATGTGGCTCCGACATGATAGGGCCCCTGCCCATTGCAGCAGGGATGTGCGGCATTATCTTGATGCTACTTTTGGGGCCCAATGGATTGGCAGAAGTGGGCCTGATGCTTAGCCCCCTATAGGTCTCCAGATTTGTCATGCCTGAATTTCTTCTTATGGGGACAAATGAAGAACGTAGTGTATGAGACTCCAGTGGACACACAAGAAGATCATGTGGCGACATGGACGGCGCCAGGTGACTGATCCAGGGTATGCTGAGAATGCAGCATTACAACCCCTCACGAACCCCCATACCCGACTGACTTCGATTGTGAACCGAAATATCGATTATGATCATCATAATCAGGGTCCACGGATCTTCAATATAGGAAAAATATATAGGGCCTACGACTGGTGTGCAAGCTAGGTCAGGGTATGCTGCAATGTTGTTTTTCATAATGGAAGCATACCCTGAGTTTTTGAGGGTATACTGAAGCATACCAAGCATACTATACAGCGCTGCCTATGTCATGTGGCCGTGCATAATGTACTTTTGTACAGACTGAATATAAAAAAATACTGAAAACGACTTTCACAATCTGGTGTACTCGTGTGTGTACAGCATGAATGAGCTATCAGAATTGAAAGTTAGTCAATATTGGACACCTGTGAGAACAACTTACATGTATAATTTCCAAGGTGGACAAGTGACTTGAATTTCCAAAAGCCAGACCAAATTTCGTTCTGATCATTAAGAAATATGCACCCTATCGAAATGCGATGCACATCAAAGGATGCGAGTGAATATGTATACTATCTGCACTGCAGTAAAATTGGGAGAAACAGGTCTGAAATGTTCAAAGTGTTTGTGAAAACGACATTGAACATATTTTAAAAATAGGAATTTGTTTTTATAAATTCCGTCATAGAGATATGGTATATGTGAAACTTAGATCTTGACATATTAAGAAGTGCTTGTTTTCTTAATTTATGTTTTTTTATTTTTTTGTCAAAGTGTTTGAACAATGTTTGAAATGATACATAAAACGTTAAAAAATTTATTTTTAAGGCGATGCCACGGGTGTGAGAACAACTCGAGGTTGCGCTGCACGTGCGACGATTCATGGGAATGTTCACGAACTGGGATGTCACACCGACCAACGAACAGGAGCTGTGATATGCTACTGTGACTCGAATTTTTGCAACAAAGCCTCTCGCCAAGATGTTTCTTTTTCTATATTTATATTCACTATAGGTTTGTTTGTTAATGTCATATCATGTTTTGTCCAATGTTGATCGAGAGTGTTAAAGGCTGCTGAAAGCTATTTAAAATAAGTGTGTCATCTCTATAAAAGGACTATTTTGTAACAGGAAACAAGCTATCTATAAACAATAAATATAGCATTCCTTACTTTGGTATATTTCACTTTTTTGCATTGTCAGCTGTCATAATGGTACGGTAAATATACAGGGTGGGGCACGTCTGAGCCTCTCAAATATCTTTACCACCTCAGGCGCTAGGTAAAATAGGTTTACATCAGTGAATAGGATGTGATGTGAGGACTCCTGAAGCCATGTCAAACATTACAGTGCACGTCAATTTCATGGCGCACGCGATTTAATTCGCTAAACCGTAGGAGATAGAGTAAATCTTAGAATTAGAAAGTTGGCCAGCGTTGCATAATTAGTGCAATAATATTGCTTGTGGCATTTATTATTGCTCGCATATCTGACAATGTACATCGTTTTTGGCTGACGTGTGCATCCCTGCATAGCATCTATGCAAGGAAGGAATGCTACCACCAAGTCGTCAGGGGCTGGTCAATTGCACAATGGAATGCATTCAAGTCATGTCCAGCTGTACAGTATGAAATTTATCTTTGTAAACCAAAGTTCATTTCATTTAGTTAATAGGGTATGATTACTTGTAAAAATTAGAATCAATTGAGCTTTCTTGCCTTGCATAGATGATATGCAAGGATGTACACATCGGGCAAAAACCAGGTACGTTGTCAATTTTTTTTCAATTTTGACCGAAATAGACATGTTCTCAAAAATAAACGATTTTTGGTGTCATTCGAAGGGTCGCCCTATGCTGATTCCAAAAAACGCACCGAGAACTCTGTAAAACGACTGGAAATGGGTGAAAATGGAGAAAAACAAAAACTTGGAAAGACTTATTTTTTTTAAAAATTTCATATCCATTTTTCGGCTGTTGGAAACATCCGAAAAAATTCCCCAGTTTGAATGCGTTTTATGGAATAAGCTGGACGAGACGCTTCGAATGACATTAAACGAGTTCATTTCTGTGAAAATGTTTTTTCGGTCAAAAATTGAAAAAAATGAGAAGGCCCTTTATAGTGTTTTTTACGCGAGTGGAAACAGCCGAAAATTGGATTTGAAATTTTGTTAAAAATAGCTAGGACACTTTCTGAGTTTTTGTTTTTCTCCATTTGAACCCATTTCCATTCCTTTTACAGAGTTCTCGATAAGTTTCTTTGGAATCAGCATAGGGAGACGCTTCGAATGACACCAAAATCGTTCATTCCTGAGAACATGTTTTTTTCGGTGTAAATTGAAAAAGAATCAAACAAAAATCTGTAAAACGACCGGAAATAAGTTAAAATGGCGAAAAACAAAAAAAAAAATTTATCAAATTTTTTGGAAATTTCAAATCAATTTTTCGACCTTTTCCACTCGTTTTTTCCAGGTTTAGATGCGTTTTTCGGAATCAGCAAAGCGATAGGTTTCGAATGACACCGAAATCGATCGATTCTGAGAACATCGATGTTTGGTCCAAATGTTAACTTCTTTTCAAACTTGGACAGAAAATCGATGTTCTCAGAATCGACCGACTTTGGTTTCATTCGAAGCGTCTCGCCTTGCTTATTCCGAATATCGCATCGAGAAGGCTGTAAAACGACCGGAAATGAGTTAAAATGGCGAAAAACAAAAAGATCAAATT